>JAAVTS010000911.1:54774-66304 GCA_022845575.1 Baylisascaris ailuri | reverse complement strand
TAGTCTCACATAGGGTTGGGTTAGATCAAATGATTGCCATGATCTATCTGCTCGATAGCAACTTCTTAAGGGATTGTAATTGTAAGTATAACCTAAGAGACCGCTTTCGCTCGCGACGGTATTATTAAAATTCGATACAATCTACGGATCTGTCACAAAGAACTAAGGACTGTATGCAGCATTGCATAGGTTCATTTTAAGATTGCAGATATCCATATAAAATGTAAGCCTTTGTTGGATGAGTACAGGGAACGTCCCCCTCCCCCTCCCTTCACATCTTCAAGGATCGTGAGGAAATTTGTAATTTTCCTTTGCAAAACTGTATTGCTTGCGCAGGTGATGTTGATGAGTTTTGCTGCAAGGCTGTCATGCTTTCATACAAAATCGTGAAATTCTACGCGAATAGATTTTTCGTACGCATGGAAGGACTGAATGACACTCCATCAGGTTCATCGTTGAGAACAGTCTTGGATGAACTAAAGCAATCCCTTTATTATTGAACTCAGAAATTAGTCACTATGAGCCATCCTCGACGATTTTTTTCGCAACCAAATTCCACAAAACGTTTTCATCCTATCTCATAGCTCTTATTTCTTCTGCTGTTTTCATGTATATAAGAGTTAGCCGAATGTATTTTATCTTGTTTGTACAGTTGCATTTGTAAACTTTGTCAAGGTATTTATATGTGTGCATATGGCTGCACCTTGTTGTTTGTGTGTCGTTCACAATTCAGGATCATTGAGATTAGAGTTGCGATATTTGGTGGATATGGTCACTGAGAATGTTTGGCGCAAATGGCAATTTCCGTACCTAGAAGTGTACTAAAAATCAACGTCTACGACAATTGTGGCTACTGAATATACCAAAAATTTGTGAATTTGCAACAGATCCGACCAAACTTCACTTCACAAAGCTTCGAGTATAATACATGGGCTCTAGCAGCTTCAATAGCACATCCCTGACCATTTATACTGAAAGTGTTATGGATGACACTCCTTGTGCATTCCTCTTTAGCTACTTCTTTTCTGTGAGCAATTCTTTATTATATAAACAGTTCATCTTATTTAAACAACGATGTAGATCAATGATTTAATCTACTATACTATACACAATAGTTCGAATGGCTTCCATCAGCGGGAGGAATCATTAAACACGTATGAAAGCTCTTCTTTGATCTTCACTAAAAGAAATCATATTCATTTTCACAACTGTTGCATTCGAAACCGTTCACACTTCGATATTTATTACCTCCGGCTTCTCCTAAATCTGGTCTTTTTCGAATGCTTGTCCGTCATGGTCAGATGAAAAGCTAGTATTTCTAAAAGGCTCGTTTTGCCCAAATTGCTCGTTTGGTTTGGAAGGATCGTTTTGTCGAAGATGTCCGTTTTGCCAAAAGATCCCATTCTGTCCGTGATTTCCGTTTTGCCTTAATGGTCGAGTATGTTCCAAAGGTCCGTCTTGCTCGAAAAGACCATGTTGTCCGCGGTCTCCGTTCTGTTCGAATGGTCCGTTATGTCTAAAAGAACCGCCTTTTCCAACTGGCACGTCATGTCTAAGCGGTCCCTCCTGCCCAAATGGTTCCTCATTTCCAAATGGTTCGTCATGCCCAAAAGGACCCTCATGTTTAAAAGGACTGTCTTGTCCAAATGGTTCGTCATCATCAACCGGGAAATATGGTGTTCCTCCAGGCACTCTGGGACCAAAACGGAATCCGTGATCTCGGAATGGTGGCAACATGGGTGGAAACCTGTGTCCATATCCTGAAAAAGAACTTCGTCCATGCTCGTCAACAAGATATAGCTGAAAAAATATTATTTGAATCTTTATATTGAATGATATTTTGAGAAGATTCTAGAAAGATGAGTTTAATGCTTTTCGAACGGCTTCTCGTATAGGTATTCGTAACAACTTTATTCTTCCTAATTGAGTGTTCTGATTACCGTTTCTATTGAATATTATAGAGTATAATTAGTGATTCGAGAATACTTCTTTGAATTTTTATTGAGATTATGTTACTTGGAGCCCATAAAGAATAGTTTGAATAGTGGTGAGAACTATAAAAGAGCTATAAAATATTGATGTCTATGAATTTGTTCAATGTACGAAATAATAGGCATATGCTATATAGTCTCATAACAATGTTTGCTATTAAGAAGTGTTTATAGACTAATATGGTGATGAACGGATCGGCAAAATGCACTGTGCGAAAATTTAGAAACGCAAAAACAACAAAACATTGACGAAAACGACAATATTATTGAAATTGAAAGCGTTCTAAACACACAAATCGGTTTGTTTTTGATGGAATTTGTTTATATAGCCATTTATAACATCTTTCTAGATGTATAAATATGCATAATAATAATATAGTAACAACAATTAATTGATAACACAGCTGTTCAATTGCTCATTATTTATTCAACTATAGCAACAAACGTAAACATATATATGTATATATAAATGTGATATACTATTGCTTCAGTAGTATAGTATAGGTGACTAAAAGCGAATATAACAATGCATTGTGTTATAAATACGCTGATACTGTTGTGTTATGCAGACAAATATTTGTTTGTTTCTTCGCAAACTACCACTGTTCTACGTTAGTTTCTTGCTTTTGTTTTCCTCTTAGGGCGCTTTTGTAAATCTGCTGTATCAAATCGAACCATCATGATCGTTCCCGTGCCTACGGGGGGCAGTTTGAACGTGGGAACCTCGACATCTGAAGTTTTGAAAATTGATAGGTGTAATGTAGATCTCATATTCCATAACTTTCGTTGATTCATCAATTCTGCAAAAAAATTATGACATTTGAAGGTGATAGAAACATTGTGCCTTTTTACGTCGATTGAGTGCTCCTTTTACTCCATTCGGATTAAAAAAAAGGGTTTGCAAAGGATCTGAATGGCCGCTCGGGTTGGTGTTAACAAATAGAATCATTATTCTGTACGATTTTCACCGGTAACTTATCAAAGCAATTAGAAGAATGGGAGTCATAAGCGTGCATCATCATAGCTCCTCTGGTATAAGCTTTTTTGCTTGTTTTATTTCGGTTCCACTTCGATACGCATGGAAGCTTTCGCTGGATTTTTTTCTAATTTTAGAAAAATTTCGCTCAGAATCGACATTGAAAATTTTGTAGATCACAATATTCTTGCAGCATCGTGTTGCAGAAATCGCGAACAAATATTCACAACTGTACATGCACGTGCATATAAACTGCTCAATTTAAAAAAACTGTTTAATTTCTAAGACTGCGTAAATCTATTTTATTTCTGTGATCATATTAACGTATGTGATTTCCTTCGAGGGTTGAATTCGCAGGAATAATCGTAAATCTGTATCAAAAAATTGAAATCTTATGAACAGCTCCTCGATTTTCCTAAGTCAATGTTTTAGGGATCGATATTCTTATATCCTTATAAAAGTGCGAGATTACTTATTCTTATCTAGAGCATGAAAGTGAGATACCTCATACATACTAAAAACATTTCAGGTAGTCAGCAAAAAATTCTAAGCAACACATATTTTATCCCTAACAGATGACGAAGTAAAAATACCAATTCCAAATTTAGGCGAAAATTGGGACTGTACGGTACTATAAAAAAATTGAAAATATATGCAAACAATCTCTGAGATATTGAAGGGAACACTTTTGAGGGATCTACCTTTTTACCTGCAACAACTTATAGCATATCAATGATTATTTTTGGGCATATATGTCGATCTTTAATTGCAATATGCATTATGCGATGAGTTAATTGTCTGAGTGTCTGTTTGAATGTCGGATAAACAAGTATTGAGGCAGGAGTTACGAGATTTTGGTGATGAAATGTTTATGCGTCATTTAACTCTATTAAGAACTTGCAAGAATTTTATCTTCATTCGGATTTTATTCTACGCTTATGTGTTTCGCAATTTCCAGATAGTCAAATGAGAAAAAAAATCTTGCCCAGCGGATTTGCACTAGCGGGTCAGTTTACCTAAAAGATGAATGCATTAGAGCGCAACCCTTATTATTTGTTGTGGATTTATGAAACCGGTTGGCTTAATAAATGAGAATAGAGAAAAGTGCTTTATCTTTCGTAATACAAAACCCCGCTGAGTGAATTTCTCGCCTCTTACTAAGTGAAAATCCGAATAACGTGTACGCTCTTTTACGGATCGCTTCATAAGACCGACCGGTTTCAATGTTGTTCGAGAAAATGCAAAAATGTTTCATCACACAGAAATAACCACCTCAGCTTTCCGATAGCTTGAGGAAAGCGCTCATAAATATGCTTTATTGAGCGTAAATTTGCAAAGATGAATTGAGCATGAACACTTGATAACGATTAGTTAATATACAGCACCAAATTCAACAAAAAGTGAAGCCTATATATTATGAAGCAAACTATATTCTAGTAAGCTATGACAATCTATAATATCGAGTCTATCGAATAGAGTGATATTTTACTTTTAATTTCATCCTCATAAAAATTGGATTATTTCTAAAATTCAATTTTAAGCTTGTGTTGCCGGCCTTTGTCCTGCGGGACTCGTATGCGATACAACAACGAACAGATGTGTTTCGAGTCTATCGACAACAACAGTGGTACCGGTGATCACCGCAGTACCAATAATAACGACGACAACTAGTAAGATTTGATTTGCATTTCTTCGAAAAAATCATCGCTTCATTGTAAACAATCATTATGACACACATATCGGTCTCTAATTCAACGATCAATAAGGTGTTCCTCAAACTGAAACAATACCCCTTCTTCGAGATTATACCAAAGAATCTTTAATTTTAAGGATCAATGATATACAAACTCCAAAATTATCCCTTCTTTGAGATTATACCTAAGAATTCACAAAGAAGATATAAAAACGAATGATTTTGAATTTATTTTATTTTATTTCTTTTAGGTGAAATAGTTTCATAGTGATTGATTTATAAACATTAAAGCGAAGAATATTACAGCAATATGTGTGGATAAAGCACGACCTGGACGTCTCTCCGATTGTCCATCAAATGCGAATCTCTGCAATAATCCCCTATATATAGCAATCATGACCGATCAATGCCCAAGAACGTGCAATAGATGCGGTGTAACAACGATAACACTTCCATTCTCAGGTATATTTTTATAATACTTCGATTTTAACTCATTTCGTTGAAAGTTGTTTCCACCACTTTGAAAGTATGGCATCTTCCCTTATAAATTCCCATTACTAATATATTACCCAGCTAGCAATCGACTATAACTGAACTTTTAAAATTGTTGATTATATTTATCCATATTAATATAGTAAGTAAACTCCAACTGCCCACAAATGCTGTTACATCCATATCAAATATATGCCAATATTCACTAAATCATCTAATATTTGTTTCAGGAATTCTTAATTTATTATTAGTTCATATCGTTGTTATATAAATACCTCAACACTTGAAATTCTATTTGCAGGTAATTTCGGCAACGGTACGTGCGTGGATTTGGCTCTGCCAGGAAGGTTGTCCGACTGTCCAAGGAATGCACGTCTTTGTACGGTAGCGGCATATCGCGAATTCATGTCACGCCAGTGTCCCAGAACATGCGGTCTATGCCCCGCCACCAGTGTACCAATCATAGGCAAAAAATGACGTCATTTAATTTTACATCTCAACTTTTTCATACTATAAAAAAAACACTGCAAATTATAAAGGTAATTCCAGCTATAGCCTCTGTAAAAAAAGTGAGAAGTTTGGATGTGCAATTTAAATAGGCGAAATAAGAGGAAGTAATTACGTTCTTGAAAAAAAAAAAAATTTCTTGTCATATAAACTTCGAAAGGTATATTACAGGTGAAAACCAAATTTCCAGAAGATTTAAGGTGGTAAAAATCAACTTTACGCGGATATGATTCAAACTTATCAAGATTTCTATAATTTTAAGTTTTCAAATGAATTATTCGTCGTTACAAATGCATTAATATTGTCCAGATTTTCATCTCTATCAGCGAAATTCTTTTTTTTCATTGAGAATTAAGACAAAAACAACTTATTTCATTCATTCGCTTATGGCGGATGCACAGCTCATTTCTTGACAATCGAGATTTATAGAATATCTACGCACTGATTATTTACTGTTTGTTTTATGTCGATCATTGTATGACTCCTTGAAATGGGTTTCGAATAATCCCAATCTTGACCTTAGTTGTGACCAAGATCGACTTCAATCCAAATCCTTCTTTGACGCTGCAATATCTTTAAAAGTGAAAATTTAGTGAAGAAAGTCCTTAATTGAGAATAAGTGCCACGAAAGATGAATATTAAATCTATATCAATTCGAAGATTAATCCCATATGAGTTGAAGATGTGATAGTAAAACGAGGCGATAAAAACTGATACAAATTGTATTTCGGCTGAATGAAGATGCGAATACTCGCACAACACTTTTCATGAAACGTAAGCAGCTAAATCTTTGAGTGATGGCATTGAATGCTAAATAGAAACGTGACGTTTCACGTCCGCTGAACCGCACTATCGATATTGCACAACGATGAACACTTTAAACTTCTGGATATCAATCCAGAAGTTTCGATAAGTTCGGTTTCCATACACGGCACCATCTCTGGAAGGCGAATGGGCACCTCACCTCAAGTTATGAAGTCCCCAAAGGAGGATGGGTGGGACGGTCGGCTTGGAGCTGGACAGTCTCATGAGATCTCCCACTTTCATTCCTTAACAGCCACGGATTCGTCCGGCGCAATTCGCCTCTCGCAAGCGAATAGGTCCGCTTCCGTTGAGGGTGACCCAAAAGAATTAAAAATGTTCATAAACCATCACACATTTGTGCTTACTCACTGAAGCAACAAATACCGCCGCTAACCACCACGTTCAGCAAAACACCACCTCGTCGATTTGAACCTTACCTTTGCTATTCATTGAATATTTACTTGTGTTGTTAGGCCACCGTTTGACTACCTATGTGTTATAAACTGCGTACTTATCAATGGTATTTAAATAAATAAACACAATTTAAAAAATAAAAATAAAATTGCAACATTTGCCGAAATGGTTGTTAGATTTTAGCATGCGCAATTATCGACGAACCTACAGCATTATCTCAAACTTAATGAAAAAACTGCTATCAATATTATGCATCAAAAATTAATTACCACTGCCATCGTGGTATCATAAAGTCGTCTAATTTAGTGATGCAACAAGTTATTACATTAATAGAAAATTTTAATAAATTAGTGAACTCATACTTGAGCAACTATTACTAATAACTAGAAATACAGTAAAACATGCTTAATAAATCGTGCTTTAGAGTGTGACCACCAATGTGATCACCAATCAAATGCCTTTCTCCAACTTATTCCAAGACTTACCACAATCTAATTCTAAATTTCATTCAATCTCTAGCTTTCACTATCGAAGTCACAACCCGCCAGTAAACATAAAGGCGAAATTTTCGTCTAATGGACGAGTGATTCAAATTGATCAAGACTGTGACTCTTGAAAATGAATTACAACGACGAGATCGAAGTAGGAATCATATAAACTCTGTTAGGCAATCATGTACACCTTCACAAGAAAAAAGAACCACCAATGTCTATCTTCTGTTAATGAAAAAAGAAAAAACATTTTGTTCAAGAAGCTTTATCTACAAAGTGAATCGAGCTAACCAACATGATAAAAAATGGTGCTAACACGACAGCCGGTAGCAATGTACAACCAAGCTATAGAAACCCTCAACTGACCTGAAATTTAAAAAAAAAATTTAAGAAAAAAGAGATCAACTTTCACTGTCCTATGTCCAACAAAATTCTACCATACGGGTATGAACCCATAACATCGTGCTTACCGGGTTAATGCTTTACCGCTGAGCCACTGAACACGCATCTACCACAATGTGAACTTTTACTTATGTCACCAATTTCAAAAGTTCTCTTCAAAGCAAAAAAGCAAAAATTATTAGGAGAGTGCCCGGGTTAAACGACTAAAAAACCAAACAACTCAGAATCAAAAAATTGCGCATCCTTCCCTCCTTCTAACCCTCCACTTCAAACCACTGCCAAAAAATAGTTTTTTTACGAAGTTTAATATATTACATAGTACAAGTCAAGCATTCATGGAACTGAAAAATCACTGCACATTTTCATTGAGAAGCAATAAGGCGCCAAATGATTTCAGCATTGCGAAATTCAAAAATATACAATCACTAGATCACAATTAGCGTAAATAATATGCAAAAATATATACATACCGTCAGCAAGTCAGACTTAAAGAATGAAGATTGTTTTGAATATTAAAAAAAAAGAATTATTTAAGGGGATAAAACCTGAAAAAATGTTCTCCTGAAATAACGTTAAGCAAAATTGTTATTATAATATTGGCATAGAAGCCGATAGTAATAGTGATAGACGCACACCGAAGAAGAATTGAAAATGATAGATACTCAAAAAGGGGTGATCCGTTGTTGAACGCCGAGTATCGTTTTGCCTCGAGGGTAATAGCGTGCGGTAGGTAAAGAGGCGTGGAATGCCTATCTGATCTAGGGCTTCATCACCATTAAAGCTTACACTTTTATATGATAAACAATTAATTAGAATCGATTTGAGAACGAAGTTTTTGATCGACTTTATATATGTATATATCAATTAGCCCCCCAAAAAATCTGCTCTATTTGCTTGAACCTAGTTGCATTTCAAAAGGAGTCCTTCACTAAAAGATCTAAAAAATCAGCCTCTCTCAGATGAAACACAGCTTCAATATAAGTTCCCCTTCTCAAAGAGTTTATATGGCTAAAAGGCTCCGCAAATGTACTCAAAAAAAGCAGCCGCTTATAGCATTAACGCACTTCAATGTAATAATTTCTTATTCACAGAAATAACATTTAAATGTCGATAAGGAGTAAAACGATTAAAATAAATATCAGCCCCTATGAAAACGCGACCCTTATTGAACATCGCAAAAATAGAAACAACGGAATCTATATTGCAGTTTAAATAATAAAACTACCCAAAAATCAATTGCCGAACGATGATCTTAAGGAAAGAAAATGGCAAGGGGAAGGGAGAGGGGGAAAGGTTCTGCCTCTTTCAGCACGAATTTCGCTACTAGAGAGGGATATTCCCACCTCACTGCAATTGATTCGCTGTCAAGAAATAGGAAAACAGGTAGTGAAAACATTAAAACAACGAAAAATTATTAGACTCGGAAATGTAAAAGGAAGAAAGACGCGTTAACATCATATTCCCCAAACCAACGCAATGGCAATGCCATGGTCGCTGCTTAACCTACGCAAGTTCACATTTCATCCCCTTCATCCATCCCCTCCCCTCCTCCCCATCGGCCTTCTTCCTTCTTAAACCGATCACTTAGTGTCTCTCTTCGAAAATCATTGCGTCCATTCACTTTCTACCGATAATTTACATTCCACCAACGGAATAATCCAGAACAACAACAAAAATATTGAATACCCGGAAATTCTGGAATGAAGCGAGGAGAACTTGAAAAATAGAAGCTTGTCGAAGTAATCGGTATTTTGCACACAAAAACTGAAGGAACACCCTCCCCCTCCCCACAAAAAAGAACCTGGAGTGTTAAATAAACATCACAACTTCAATGACTACTACCGATCTACTGCGAATCAGTTTAGTCAGTACAATGACTCATTGGTGGAAACTCGTCGAGGTCGTTAATACGAGGCGGCGCAGGTTCCCCTCCAGGAGCGACGCCTTTTTCCACTGTACCCATCGGGGAGGCACGACTCTCATTACCAATCAATATTGATGCATCCACCTGCAATACGTTAACTATATTACTTGACGGTAGACATTTTGCATTATTAGCTACATCACTGCCGTAAAACAGAGCAACCACACTATAAATACCTCTTCCCTCCTCTTTCCCCCCTTTTCCCATTCCCATCCCGAAATTAACCAAACACCAATTGCATTATTGTTATAGGGATATTCATTACATATGCCTATGCACAAGAGCCAATGTTGTGAACGTTTTCGAATCTTCAATTCATAAAGCGCAAAAGATACAACCGTAAACTTTAGGCAATCCCACAAAATCCCAAAACGCTCTACATATCTCCAATTTTGCTCCAAGCATGAAAACCTCACCTACAAATTTCACAGCAGATTTAAAGAAAGTGCCCATTAGTATTTGGGATATGATCGGCCGAAGCAAACCCACAAGAAATGTAATATAAATGCTTAAATTGTTTAGCGAGTTGAAATTACTGGATTGTCAAATAAACAGGCCTACACATGCCACCTACATATAGGCATAATGGTTACTGTGAAAATTGTCCTGTAAATTGGTGAGCTAACCTGAACGCCAATTTTATGTTGTCGAGCAAGTGTACACTCTCCTCCTTCCGCTTCCACCTGATAGCAGTATAGATATCCATCCGTAGTGGCTACTAGCAAGTGGAGTTTCCCACCGATACTAGAAACAGAGTAAACAGAACTGGAAATTTGTTGAAGTTGTGATGAAGTGCTTAAAGACCCTCTGATATTACTAAAGAATCTTTAATTGAACTTCCCTTCACGTTTAGGAGAGACATTTTTTCCTTTCAAACACAAGTTCGATGAAACAACGAAAAACACTGCGTCGTGGAAACACTTCAACGAGCAAAGCAAATAGTATGTTTTCCTAAGAAAACAAACAAAACCAAATTCAACGAATACTGTCAATGATTTTTCTATACGAATCAATTAGACGACGAGTTAAAATAATTTCTGCGAAGAAAAACATTAAAAGAAGCTCACATGGGTAATGCGACAGCATTTTTGGTGCCAACCGCTGGCAACCTCGCAGTAGCAAAACTCTTTTCTCGTAGCAACAGATCGTTCATCTGTGCTGGCAAATAGCTACTGGCTGCTTTTGAGAAATACCCAACCCACGCACCAACTCCCTCATCGATTGAAGACCTGAAATTCAACTAGGCTAAATATTGTTGTCAAAACTAAGCCTGTGTATCTGTATAGAAAAAGAGCTCGCGATTGCAAAACAACCCCCACCACCCTGTCCCTATCTGGCAGAAAGCGTTGGGCATATTCTGGACAATATCGTCATGAAGTTTTTTTGCATCAGTCTACGAAAACGTCGCTTGCAGCAGGTGTGCACAACGTTAAAGAAACTAAGAAACCGTCTCATCGACTTACTCGTTAAACGTCGTTATTCTTGAAACTCTCTTTAAGGAAAAGATGAACGATCACCGACTACATATCAGTTAATTAAATCACATTTCTAACTAAAATAAGGTTGATCTTTTCCCTATTTTCTTTTCCAATTTCCTTCACCAATCTCTTCCATTGTTTTTTCTCTCTTTGATTTTCATCAATCCTTCCTTTCGCCTTTTAAATCTATAAATAATAAACCTAAGAAACTAAAAAAATGAAAGCAAATATCCAGAAAGGAGTCAAATCAGATAAAATAAAAAAATAATGGAACAGAAGTACTTGTGAAGCTGTTAAAAAGAAACGAACATCGCGTTAATAGAAGCAGAACGAATAACTAAGAACTCACAATACTTTG
>JAAVTS010000911.1:41800-54468 GCA_022845575.1 Baylisascaris ailuri | reverse complement strand
TTGGGTTCTTTCTTATTGTTTTATAAAGCAAAATAAAACGATAAAATCATCAACGAAAACATTGCGGTTATATGAATTAAATTGAATAAAATAACACTATTAAAACATTAAGAAAACGTTTGTAATTTGAAAAAATATTGTTCAAAAAATGTTAGAGGAATTTGCTGAAGAAGAAGAATACTAAGCCGACAATCCATAATTGGCTTTTTTTCTACCTTTTTCACTAATCTAAGATAAGAGATGAGATGTCCAGTAAAAAAATTTGAGATTTTTATGAAAATATTTCATTACCTCAGCAAAAGTTAAAGCTTTCGTACTGTTGTCACAAATCTTCATCAGAATACATACTGCTTAGCAAGAACAACTATTATAACACAAAATTCTAAGAAGTAAATGGTTACGACAGACAAGAACTATTATTCCTTCCTCCTTTTATAAAAGCACTTCACACTGGTAAATTTTTTTATTACCTTCTCTCCCCCCCCCGCCCCTCCCCTCTCCTCAACTTAACAAACAAAAAGGACGCAATAAACTTCACAACACAAAAAACAAAAACATGAAAGAGTGAATCAAACCTTTTCAATCCTCTCGTAAATTCGAAAAGGCGTTCCCCACTTGGAATTGCAAAAACACGTATCACAGTGCCTTTTGTCGATGCGGTTGCCAATTTTTTAGCATCATTGCTGAATCGTAACGCTGCCAATAGACTATCATGTGCGTGAATAGTCAATAGTGCCGTTAAATTTGTTGCATCAAAAACATTCACTGCAATACACCAAATTTAAACTCAAATTCACTTCCGTTTATAAATATTGCTTCATTCATGCTTTACTTAACAGCGTCAGTCTGCTTCTCTATTGTATGCGATGCAAAGTTAAAATTACTCAAGTAAACTATTAGAGCCGAAAAGTTTTGATTTGCAATTTAAATTTGCCAGGGTGGTCATTTTACAAGCTTTCAATTCCATTCTACAATGAGATCGCTTTATTTCTAGAAATTGAAAATTGTTATTACTAGTTTCCAGGAATGTAATACTCGTTTACATCCAAAACAGCCAATCAAAATAAGCAACTTAAACGTCGTATCACCCCAAACACATTCTTATTCTAGAATAATCGTTATACGAACCTCGTCCATCATCAATGGAGCCCGGATATGCCAAATAGGATTCTGAATCATTTGCCGTCGTTAGGTCCATGATTCCATGGACATTTGGAGGGGTGTCTCGAATCGTATGCACCACCTTCAAACATTTCGAAGTTTGTTGAACATATAATAGATGTGCACCTTAGCCATGAAGTTTAGAAAAAACCAGATGCGAATTTTGTCGCCAACCACTGTCTTACTAGACAACTAAAATATGCCATGGGTTGCTTTTCTCATCTTTAGTCATATACATATGACATCTCGTCTTATAATTTTGGTTTGCACCACCTTTAAGTATGCCACTCCACTGCATAATTTTGGTTCAATCCTATATACATGAACTCTTCACTTCTTTTCTTCCGAACTAAACATACTGCACCTCGTTGAGCTTTACTCTGCAACGATGCGTAAAGTTTTTTCGGTTGAACCTTTAATCTTTTCTTTGCAAAACAGAAGTCAGTAATGCTATATGCAATTAATTCTGAAAAATATGGGAACATTTTTTAAAAAACGATAAAATTTGACTTACTTTCATATCGCGTATATGATGAACAAAAATTTTCTCCTCCAAACATACAATTAAATGCTGAAAAAAAAACATTTCAGTTTTGGCATATTTTTTGGCACGATCCTTGGCATAAAAATTAAAAAATCGACTGTTATTTTAACTAGGCCAGTATATTTAAGAGCCAATATACATCACTCCTCTCCTTCCCCATCCCGTACACCCTCTCTTCTTTTCTTTCTTCTCGTCTTCAAGAGAATAAGAGGTGGGCTTGACGATCAGGAGAGACATCTGCCATCGCTATCTCCACTTTTTCTTCTCAACTATAACCGAATAACACATAAACGTATCACATTCCCATCCAATCTTCTCCCTCATCATAAAGAATTATCGAATTTTGAAATCGCTACCCCGCTTCTCCCTTTCCCCCCCCCCCCTCCCACAAAAAACGGCCGAAATAAAAAAAAAAACTAAAAAAGATTTGGATGCGTTCACGAATCTGAACAAATGAACGAATAATTTTCATAAGCCTGAGAATTAAACCCTAACACCTTAACACCCTAACCAATACACCTTTTCCTTGGCAACCTCAGATTTGATGTAATCAGTATTGTGGTTGAAATCATTTTTATCGTATGTATGCTTGATTTTTATATATTCAACTTAATCATTTTAAGTGACATTTCTTTTCTTTATTCAGATGCTTTAAAAAAAGCTTTTTAGAATTTTTTTCCACTTCCTTTCTTTCAATCAATATAAAAAAGGTTTACAGTGTACTAATATATGACATAAAGATAAACATTTCACAGATATTAGGCTGCGTATTGACGAGGTAAGTACTGCAGAGATAAAGATCGAAAAAAGAAGGAATATTTTTCCTCGCAATAATTTTGAAAAAAAAAAAAATTCAGAGGAATAAAAGTAAGTTCGATGCAAAAAAAAACTAAACTAACTTTTCTATTCATTTTAACCGAAAGAATAGTATTCGAATAACTTTGTGTGCATATTTCATTGCCTTTTTGGAAGTGATAAACACGAAGTTTACGAGGCGCTTGTTGTGATACCAGAACTATTAGACTTGATGAGAAGAGACGCTCGATTATTGAAGTGTCTTCCACTTCTAAAATTAAATATTACAGCAGCTAAACGATTGCTCAAGATAGATACTGCTGAAACTTCCTTCTCAACAAACGTCATCGAGAATCACGTCTCACCCATCCGCCAGACTATCCCCCCTTATTCTCATTATGGTTTAGAATTCCCTAAAGGGTAGAAATGCCTTCCTCGTTAGAACTTCCGGTCAAAAATATTGCTCCAGCGACTCCCCCGCTAAAAATTTCCTGCCCTTTAAATAGGAAAGCACGACTGTCTAGAAGGCAATAATACTTTCTTAAGAAACAGCAGTGACTTCACCAGGGTTGAGCACTTTCAACGCATATATTCATGGAAGTAACTTATGACATCAGTGTCCACGAAATGAACAGAAATACACGAACTCTGACCTGAAGTTATGAGAGTATAACCTTATGCTTGTCGCAGAACTCTTGCTTAATAAACTGGAATACAATGAAGAGGGCGGTTTCCTTGATAGGGAAAAGATTTGTAGAGAATTTTTCAATTCGCGAAACGTGTGGAAAAAATCTGTATATAAGCATTCTAAATAAAGCCAAATAGAAAAAAATAACCAATAAAAACTGACAAAAATCCCACTTCCTATCATTTCCGATCACCATAAAATAGGTGATTTAAAGCTGTCTATTTTTATCGGATCATCTTCTCACCTCATATAGGACGTAACCTCGTCAATTCAGCTATCTTAAGCAAACTTGTTGTCTTCATATATTCATACTCTTGAAAATATTTTAAACAAGAGAAGAAAGTTTTGAATTTTATCACAAAAAAAAAATAAGATTAAAATATTTTTGCAATTAAAAGTTGAATAACTAATGCGAGAGAGAAAGAGAAAGAAAGAAATGACAAACTAATTTGTATTTTTCGTTATTAACAACAAATATTTCACTTACTTTATTTATCAAAAAAGTAATACTCAAAATTCTAAAAGAACTTAAAATATAAAAATGCCACTCACTAGTATCTTCGTGAATTTTTCTCAATGTTTCGACCGCTTCCAATGAATACAGTGAATATCCCGAATGAGTGCCAACGGCGAGCGATCTGAAATGGCAAAAAAAAAAAAACCGTAACAAGCTATATGATTGCTATTTGCTCTTGCAATCATCCCTCTCAAATCGACCGATCCCATCGAATGCCAACGAAAAAAAAAATAATATAGGTGCAATTATGCAATCACATTTCGAATTCAATCATTTAATTGTGCTCAAATGACCAAAAAAACACAGCGGATAACAGAGTGACCATTTGCGCCATCGGCAAGGTAGGGAGCAGTTAATCGTCCGACACGCTGAAGTATCACCGCATTCTTAGGAAATGAAAACTAAATAAGAAACAATTTTTCCAATTCAAGAATATTTTACTTCATAGTAGCAATATGGCAATATTTATGTCTAGGTAGGCAGTTTAAGGGAAGAGGTTAATAAAAATTTTATTCTATGGCCAGTTGTGTTACAAATCGCCTCATTGAGAGCGTTAATGTTACGTAAATGAAGGAAGAAATAATGAATACGCGAGAGGAAAATTAGGTGAGAATTGAAAACTAACTGAGTACACTTCACCACAAAAAACGATCCAAAATTAAATCTGAATAGCACTAAGAAATATAACCAATATTCCCAATCTTATCCATCACCTTCATCAACTACAGATAAAAGACTGTTGCTCGTCGATTTTTGGGTCGATCGGATGCTTGCTTCAGATGGAACGCTAATGAAAGCAATTTTTTTAATGGCAATATTTCGCCAACGGAGAATTACATGCTAGAAGAGAAATCATTTCTCAAGTCTCTAGCCCAAACTCAATCTAGTAAGTTACAGCTCACAAAATCTAAGACAATTTAAAAAATAATAATAATTTTTAACGTTTAAAGAAAACAAATCCAGCTTAGATGGACCCCTGCCATATCCGCTCGCTTTCAAAGAAAAGCAACGCTCAAAGCCTTTCTCAATACGTAGAAATCTCTCTCAAAGTACACTCTAATGGATGTTGTAATATTTGAAAATGCCAGAATGCGCTAATTAGATATGCTATCCCCATATGGGAATATCTGGCTTTAACGCCGCTGCGGTGAATCTAAATTCTCATCGATATTACTTAACAACTGAATTAAGTAAAGCTTAGGTAAAAGCATTTCATAAATGAGGAAATACTTCATAAAAAATATCCTTATATTCCAAAGTTTTTCACCAAATTTGGTCTGAAATCAACTGAAAAATTTAGACGAAAATAATATAACTTACGTAGCATCCTGATTAAAATTTGCGAAAAGAACACCAACCGCATCGTTCTGTGACATCACACTTATATAAAATTGCTTCCGGTTAGTAGAAAATTCTGAAATAAAATCTTCAAAATTTTTTCTCTCATCGATCAATTGTCCCGTCAAACCAGTTTATTACTAACCTTATATTCTTTGGAGTATCTCATTTCTGAATACAAATGAATAGCGAAATAACCTCATACTTCCAGAAATATTTTCCGGAATTTCTGCACGATGATGCATTTTCCAAAAAGCGGTTAAAGAAAAAAAACTCGTAAATAAAATGATAAGCCTTCCATAGTCTTTTCTATATCTATATGCTCTTCAATGCCCTTAAATAGAAAAACAAGTTTAACTTCACCACTCAAAAGTTGCACAATTAAAAGATTGTCCAAGTTCATAAGATGCATAACGCAAAAAAATAATACCACATTAACTGATTCGACGATTAAATTAGAATGATCTTCGTCTGTTATCACCATCAACGATTGCTTATCATTAATCAGTTTGCCGTCACTACTAACTGATAAAAAATAACTCTTTCAAAATTACATTCACATCCCAAATATATACACCTTCTAAAGCAAATCTTATTAAATAAGCAATTCTTCCCAGATAACGTAAACAGCAGTTTCAACTTTCGATCATTAGATTTCCCCTCGGATCTTAACGTTCCAGCATATCTTAATTAACTATCCACAGATCATATCTCCAGCCCCCTTTCTTCCCCCATTTTCCTCATTTGAGGGGGGAGGGGATGAAAAGGGGAGATGGGGGAGGCCGCAGGATATGATCGACCCCTTACAAGATATGTGATTCGTCCTTCCTCAACGGTGGATAATTTGTGCGACATAACGACGTTAGCCGCTTCTTAAAGATCTCATCTATTCTTCGAAAAATGTTAAAATTTGAATATTACTTTCTACGATTTGAATATAGAAATTTTATGGGAAGAGAAGAGAGCATCCATCTCATCAAATCAGAAAAAAAGCATTAAAATTTAATCGATATCTCAAATTTTACGACTATAAAATCCTGCTCAGTAATTTACATATCAAAATGCTACGCTAACGGTTTTATTTATCAATTAACATATTCATTAATTCCATTTCTTTAATTTAAAAAAATATTCATTCGATTCGGTATAACAACCTTATATTAGAATAAACAAAAAATTTAAAAAAATAAATGTTTTATTAAAAACATTTAAAAAATATTTTTAAATGCGATAATAATGAATACTCGTTTTTAGAATAATGCAAAATTTCACAAATATACCATAAAAATTGAAAATAAAATAAAATAAAATAAATGCAGTCCTGAATATATAACAAATACAAGATGCAAATAACAATTAACGTATAAAAATTACACAAATAACGCCTGAAAATTTTCTGAAAAATTCACACCTAACAATATGATAGAAACGACGACGAATTGTTGAAACAGAGAATATTCAACATACCGATACGAAGAGTCAACAGATTTTTTTGAGCACTTAAAATCATGTCCCTTTTATCGATCCCGCCTCCTCTTCCCCTTCCTTCTACCTCCTCTCCCCTTCCCTTCCCCTTCCTTCCATCCTACACAACGCAATTAAGATCCTTTGGCTACAAGTTAACAACAAAATAGAGATAGATAAAATTACACCGTTGTAAATTTGAAACATTTGTAAAATAAAAATTGATCCTCTCTTTAAAATATTAAAAAAACTTGGAACGAGAAAACAGTTTGAAAGAAAAATAGCAGTTTTTTTATAAGTTAACAAAAACAGTAGGAAATAAAAAATTGCAAAAACACAAATAGATGATACAATAATACAAAAAAACATTGCTACAAAGAAATAATGATCATGAGGAAGAATGAATAACAATAAAGCGAGGACGGCAGAGAGGGTAGAACAGAAGTAGGGGCGAAGACCACGAAGGTATTCATGAAGTAAGTTATCTATTACTATTAATAAAATTCTGAGTAAAGCCGTTCCATTATTACCAGTTTCCCTACCCGCATTCCTGAACAGCTCACGCAGACGGTGGAATAACAATATTACTCGAAGTGTTACTAAACATCTCTCCGATAAAGCATATCATATCACCAACGGCTAAGGCAGGTATCTTTCTAGGATCTTTAGTACCCCCAGAGACACATCTAACTCCATTACGGGTTTTCTCTCTTGCTCCACATGGTCTTGCACTAGGCACCCAATGTCGGGTTCGACGAATCGCCATATGCCACCATGCCTCGCTTGGAACTGCGCTTAATATCCAATCCGAGAGGCAAACTGCCTTCAATCGGCCACAATCTGTTGCATTCTTCAGCTACAAAAATTATATTCATATATTACTCTAAGGGAATTCATTGAGTATAATCGAATGCAGGCAACGAAATTCAGGATTAAATCCTCCGGGTAAGTTAATAAGTTAAGCCTTGCAGAATTATGCTTTCAATTATAGCATTTTCATCCATCTCATCTTTACATCGACAATGACCGCAATAATGGTGATGAAAAAAGCTTAGAACATAACAAACGCCTTTCTGAACTGATTAATTTGCACAGATCTCCTTCACTGAATGACTATTACGAGAATTTAAAAAAAAAACTGCAATTTTGAATTACACTCTACCTACATGAACAAAATACTTCTCTAATAAACGCAATATGCAAATTTATAGAGTTCATTCCATTAGTTAAATGATGAGTCATCACATCGATTGGGAAATTTAAATAAAAAATCATTAGTGCTTCTATACTAGCCTGAACCATCCGTTAGAGTTGCTTCATAAGAAGAGTTTTTTAATATCGCATTAAAACCATTTAAAATAGAGTGGTGGAGGGAAAAACAAAAACGTAAGAAGCTCAAAAACCGCAAGAATCAGGTATCGTGACTTTACTTATATCCCATTTACTATACAGTATGAAGATACATCAGGAAAATGTACTGTAAATGAGTGGAAAAAGGTTATTTCCTTAGCCCACCCATACCCTCTCCCTGCTAGCTTTCCATTCGACTGCATTGTTGTTCGGATGATGCAACTAAATCAATAACAGTTCCGTGAAAAGATCAAACTCAAAATGTTTCATTTAATGACTAAACAATGTTCGCCTCTTTCCCAAACAGAATGATCCTTTGCTAAATAATACTAATTATATTAGAATAAAATCTGATGAAATGAACTTACGATGTTCTCAGCCAAAAATCCTCCACAACGATGTGCAATTATCGCTATTTTTTGCACTGATGACCCGAGCACATATCGCTCCCATATGTGCATCAACTTTTGTAGACAATTACCCCACTGTAAATTCTTTTTTATTTATTACATATATTCCATAGTTTTCGCACTCTTCTTTACAATTAAAGGATTTGAGTGAGAGGAAATTCCACCTCCCAATTAAACCACCAAGTACCATACCACCTCCCTTTCAACAACATTTCCTCGATATCGAAAACGCTATTGCCGCATCATATCTATCTGAACTCCATGGTTTCACACTGCCGATTGCTAGATGTAACAGAACGAAATATCACATAAACATTGAGCTGCATTCTCTCTCAGTGATATATTCGTCGAATGCATCAATCCCTAAAAGAAAAGTCACCTCTGCAATCTTGTTTTCACCACCCGAATCGATACCCGGCCGCGAAAAATGCGCTCATCTACGCAAACATTATTACAGAAATTCGAAGTTATAACGTTGTGGCAGAACACTTTATATGTATATAATATATATGCCGACAAAAGTTACAAAACATTTTAAAGAGCAAAAGAAGTTAGAAAACAACTAACACAAAAATGCAAACACGTCGTGTCGTATTCACCGTACTTCTTATAGTTTTCTTCAGAGCTTACGATATGGCCAGAATTCTTCAGCGTCAACAACGCGACTTTATGAGGTGTACACAAACAAACTGCATCAATTATGAGTACGGCCCAGCCGTGATCGATACAACTCGAAATGCATGACATTTGAGAACCAAATTCGAGACCATCGCTCAAAACCAACCTTCAATTCAATGTTGCTCTCAAAATTATATAGGCATATAAGATGGTAACGACTATATACTAATGGGTCACACCCTCCTAGCAAAGCAAGACAAATCCGATGAAATTCGCCGAGTTTTGATTCAGTTTACATGCTGCCTTTCGGAGGTTATATTTGATTCTATGCCCAGCTGTCCCCCTCCCAACTGTAATTACAATAACATCAAGCGGAACTCATTCCCAATACATCGCAAGTATGGTAAAACTTCTGAGCAGCATTCAATAATTAGGCGGAGAAAACCCACAAGTTCAAAACGTAGGAATCAAAAATATTAGCAAAGCGCAATTTGTGCATATAAAAGTAACTCTCTTCTTGCATTGGATTCAGATTCAACCTTTTCACCTCCACCCAAACAGTTGGCTACCTCACCCATAATTCCGCACCGTAGAGCAATTTTTTGGATCATCGACTGTTCCATCCCATCATTATGAAGAAGGAAAACAGAGGAAAAATTATAGAGAGTAACGACAACTCAAACATCGAACTTGGTCATTTAACGGTTATCTTACAACATTACGCGTCAGTTGTATACTTAAACCCATTTTTTCTAACATGTGGTAATAGCAGTGACCGGTTCTGTCGTCATTATCAACGATCAAAAACACCCATTAATCTAATTTGTTACAACAGGCATTCATATTTTAACTATATAAGAGCTTAAAAAGACAAGCCAGTGATACGATGACTGTGAACCTACCATTGAAAGCATCACCCCAGCAGCTTAAACCCTTTACCAGAAACCTTTAATCCATCAAATGCTATTAACGTTGCTTTATAAAGATCTATGATTTAATAACACAGCATATGATACTTCAGAAAATTCCCATACAAAAAGCAATAATTCCAAAAGAATAAAGCAACATACATCGGATCCCACTGTCCTGCAGTGCCGAATCCCTCAATGAGAACGACTAAGCTTCGTTCATTGGTTGCGAAATCGGTACTCGCTAGCAGAAACCCGTTCTGCTTTTGTTGAGATCCCTTATGAAAGTATATCACCTTTATTCACCTTATTAAGGTGGAATAAATAAACAACCTAGAAAGGAATGAACATTTTCGAAATTAATACAACAAACACCATGGTAATTTCTATTTAGTCATACTTCAGAAAGCAATTCTTATAGATATTGGAGATGACAGCACGATCTCATCATTACCGTTGATCGAATCTTTCAATCACTGAGGGGAATGAAATCCAGGCACGGAAAGAAGAAAGGAAAGAAGCAAGGCAGACGGGTTGCGTCCGCATAAAGAGGTCGCAAGGATGTGAACACAGAAATGTATAGGAATAGGAACAACTAGCAACTAAAACAACAACATACTACATATTTAAAATCTGATCACTGCTATTCAAAAAACTTCCAATCACGTCTCAATAAGAGCCTGTCTAGCTTATACTCCTAACCTCGCTGCATGCGTGACTACCTCGAATCGACCCCGCCACAGCATTCATCGTTGGGTAAAAAATTTTTACCCTTCTAACATATGCAACAAAAAATCTTCACGGCTACTTAGGTTCAATTTCACGGTCACCTAGATGCATCACCATATTTGTTAATTACGCATGAATCCAGAGATAACGAAATTGAATGCACCTTAGCGAAGACGATATGGAACGATAAGATTTAGCATCAGACATGATGGTCTTTGGATATCATCCTAGACCGATAGTCGGAATATTCGTGCATAATCCATTCTAACGAATAGCAAACAACCCCCTTCTCCCCGTTTCCCTTAAATCAGCAGAAATTGCCGAATTACCTTTGATACAATTGCCACATCGATGCATAAATTATTTTCTGTATATCGTCAATCGTGCATATATGCATAGGAAGGGGGAGGGAGGAATTGGAGAGGGAAAGCAGGAAGAAGAAGGGTCACGGTCGGATGGCAAAGCGTCTAACTGTCACCTGCGGGAATTCGACTCTGTTGTCTCCGACAAATGTTGAGAACGAACTAGCAAAGAATTATGCTAACAATAATCAAATCTTGAAGAGAGTGTTGATCGCTACAACGATGCTCCAATATTGGGTAAGCTGCACTATCCCAATCTGGAGGGATGAAAAGAGACAACAAGGAGGGGGAGGGAGGCAGGAAGGGAATGAGTGGGGAAGGAAGGAAGTGCTGAGAGGATGAGGCAAAGATGGATATGACAAAGGGTTTTTCATGTACGAATCAAATCATAAATAATGAAAGAAACCTCTGAAGGGAAATAGATGAAATTCATCGAAAAGTTCTTGACGAGCAATGAATGCACCTCGCTACGAACGGCTTGCAAAAGACATTCGATCTGAGGTTCGTGCTGCAGGTCGATAGTATTTGCTGTCCCTAGCACAATCACCTCGCCTCTTTCCTTAAAATTCGATTTTCCTTATCGATAAAGATAAAACCTATATCTATTCTTTGTGAATTTAATGGTACAACAACAGAAAGAAAGGTAGATCAGAGATGCAGGGAAGTAAAGGAAGTCTGAAGTTTACGTCTGCCTGAGAATCACATAGCGTGGCAATACTATTCTTCAGATGACCGAACAAATAACGACCACAGAGGCAGTAGACATGTGCTCATGTGATGACAATGGGATCTGGACTGAATCCAATCCTTCTCTCTGTTGCAGTCAAGGAGAGTCGAATTCAAAATGTGACAGAACAAGCCTACCCTGGTTCGAGGTTAATAAAAGATCATCGTTGGATCGGAACTCGGCTTAACCCATCCCTATGACTATGGTCAAAGTTTGGTCCTAAGCTCTCGATTAAATCCAGACCCATAATCACTAGAAAGCTTGGAGTTGCGGCGCAAATGTCTGCTGAGAAGAGACGCAGTAAACGAATCCTACATAAATAATACCGCAAAATTAGAAAGACGGAATCTGTAGCAGTACGCCTTATTCTCAATAGCGGATCAAAGAAATAAGGACCTTATCACAGAGCCGTCCTTGTGCGTTAAATTTATAGCCCATTTTGAGAAGATCGTCCCTTGATGACCAGCACTCGTAATGACCATCATCCTCTGTGATCAGCACAGATGTCCCCCTATCCACATTCTGCAACAATATCACCTCATCAATTTTGGAAATATTGCCACCAAGGGTATTTCGGGCTCTGGACAATTTTGAGAACACTAAAATCTGTCGTCTGGATGGATCGAAACCAGATTATTTAACTGTTCTAGCTTAACAAGTAGATCAATCCCCACTCCGGACTCTTGTTCAACATAACTGACTTATATGACCTAGACGTCCTTCTAGTCACCCATATCGCTCAACTTTGGCCGCGATTATGTCCTAACAGCAAAAAACCTGAAGCGTTACCTCTCCCACATCTCCCAGAGGTGTATGCCTTCCTTCGAATGTCTCCATCTTGGTGGCCTCCAGATGGCCGCAATACCCGTATAAAATAAAATAATGAATATAAAGCGGCTTTGGCCGCTCTTTATCACTTCCGTTTTGCTGAAAACCAACCATACATCATATATTTAAATATAAGCTATTGCGAATGTTACAGACGCGTCTAGATCATTAAACACATTCGAGTTTCTGAATGAGTGGATAACTGCTAGGTCATCTCCTTCACCCCCCC
>JAAVTS010000911.1:0-31246 GCA_022845575.1 Baylisascaris ailuri | reverse complement strand
GGAGATTCGAAATGACGGGAAATTAACAATAGACGCAGAACGTTAGGGATACGAGATCGCAAACAAAGTTACGACGCGGTATATAGTAATAGAGTATTACCAAGGCAGGAAATTGGAGAGTTATGTTCAATCTCGAGGACATTTCTCCGGGAAAAGTCGTGTCTGCCTAATCCAACCTCTTCCTTCCTGCTTGATATACCCGGCGTTACTTCCCCAAAGTTTTGAAGTTGCTCTACTTGCCCTAAACCTATCCAATGCGGCACATGTTCTACAGAAATCCGTAGCTTAGTTCCTCAGCGTGAACACTCTCAAGTCGTCGCAGAACCATCTAAAAACGGATGGGATGAAACCACTGCCACCCACTGCTCATGGGCTCGTTTGTTCGGCTGTAACGATGCCTACCCGTACCTTTTCCATACCTATCATATGATGCACTCACATCCCCACCTTTTGCAATGGTCCTCTCCCCCTCTTATCTACCCTTCGCTGCTAGTGTTGGCCAGAAGAAAATTTCCAGCTGGTAAGGTGGTGGGGGAGGGCAGGGGGCGGTAATGGGGGCGAAGAACGTCCGAAAACGTTCAAGGCATCTGAAACTTGACAGCATAAATGGACCGCTATAAGATGCCGTATCCCCCATTCCCCCCTCCGCCCCCCCCCCCCGTAAACTGCACCACTCACTGCTACTATCCTAGGCGGAGTTGTAGTTTTGGATACAGTTGGCCCACTCCTTGTCTCTGCTCACTCATTCATCCTCTCTCTTTGCTAACTCGATCGCTCTTGCTGAAATACCACAAAACACAACCAACTGCTACTGTTTTACGCATGTAAATACCAACATCTGTAATCAACACCTGAAGCACACTTTCAAGAAACTCCGTGCCAGCCGTTTCATCACGCCACATGATGTGCACCCGAATCCACCTCTTTTAATGGAATGGGTGAACAATTCGGTGGAACATTGCCAATTCAGCTACGGTGACTAAATTATTGTTGTAGAACCGATGTTGTCTTTAAATTCAATGTATTTTAGAATGAATAAATCGCTTGCCGGAGTAAAAAATCACGTGCTCCAAACAGAATTTCCAATTGGTAGCAAGAGTTTTCAGATGATATAATTGAATATCCTATGGGTTTTTAAAGGTTTCCATGAAAATCACTCCATATCGAATGATAGTAGACGAAAATTTGTGCAAATGATGAGGGGGAAAAGGAGGAAAAAGATAGAAGAAAAATTTCATATGAAATATGAAATATTTGCGAAAATTCACATCAATTTTCAACATATTCGATGATGAATGAATTGAATTTTATTATCTTTTATGTAAACTAAATTTGTCTTATTTGCAAATTTATGATATTTTATTATTCAGCTGATTAGCGCAAAAAGCGCAAAAACTTTGCCACCACCCGTCTGTCATCAGCCGGTGATAGCGTTGTATGCGGAGTTATGGCTGTTGCTAAGCAGTGATATGAGGGCAGTCGTATATTCGTTGAAATATCGACTAAGTAGCAAGAATTTTTTTTAACATTTTCTACATAATATTAAATAAAGTTAGTTTGGTTACCTTGTTGACGAATAGATTACTCAACGATGCTGCAACTACTGGCAGTATTGCTTCCATCGTTCCTTTTATAAACCATTCACTTTATCACTTTTTTTTTATTTCCATTTTAATATTTACGAACATCATCCACTTATTTCTTCCTAAACTATTACAATAGACCGAAAAGAACGAAATCCTTCGTTCAAAAAAAAGCGAAAAATTTCCCAGAATCCTTGAAACTTCAATCTGCTCTCCTGAGAGTCCTTAAAATTGAATCTTTGTAAGCCATTCGACCGAGTGAATTCTACACTCACCTTAATTTGATGTCAATCGGGAAAAGTTAGCCGAACATTGAGTTGACTTACAAAACTTTTCCATATAAGTTTCAAATCATGGTCTTTCACAACAGTTTCTATAAATATGTCTAATATTTTCAAGTGAAAACTAATAAGCGCTGTTTTTTACTTCTAACTCAAATCCTAATTCCCGGATGTAACTGAAGAAATCCTCTTATATCCTTTCAATAATGAGCTTTATTTAATACAAATAAAAGATAATCCATCACAAAACGCATATTATTAACGATATCCACACAGAATGAATTGATTTATGAATTGCAAACAATGTTTCTCAAGCGGATAATACATCAAAATGGGCTTATAAAGCATTTAAAAAAAGCTTTCAATTCAAAAAAACCTTGTAATTAAATTAGTGACAGTCATATACACATGTATTTATCAAATGCTTATGTTGAAATTTTTTTTTTAAATTAACTAAAGCGAACATGATCAATTTGAAGTTGAATATATTCCTTGTAATGAAAAAAAAAGAAAAGAAAAGAAAAGCTTTTGAAAAACTAATATGCCGTCAATATCCTTCCATCCCCCCTCCCTAACCCATTCCCCAACTCCATTTCCGTCTCGAATCCGCCATCAAAACTTTCACCGAATGAATTTTTCAGTAGACATGATATATACATAAAGTGACTTTTTATTGTTTTCTTTTTGCTGATATAATTCGTCGATTTAGATGATCATTGAGGATGACCTATACAAAATTTACCTGTAACAACGATCTCTTCAATCATCCAAATCAACATTCCTACCAATTTGCACCTTTAGAGCATTCTATGCCATATCAATAAAATATGTGTTTCTCATTTTTTTCATGCCTCTTATATCGGTATTGAATGTTTGTTCGAAAATCCCTTTAATTGTTGCAAACAGCAGAACTGTTTACCAATTGTTTACTTACTTCTTTTGTAAAGGAATCAGCATACCTTTCAACTTCAATTAAGTAAACAAAACATCTCGAACTCTTATAGAATAAAATACAAATAATATCAAATATTTACAATTTTCAATGGAATGAAACACATCGCAACTAAATAGAAAGATAGTTCTTTCCCAAGTTGATGCATAAAATACAGATTAGGCCAAAGCAAACTGAAAAAAAACAATCACCTATGGAGCATAACGGTCCTCGAAAGAATCAGAACTTTCGCTGAGCATTGATGAATGATTTGTAAAGTATAAAAATATTTCATATAGTCTAAAAACATGAAAATCCCCAACCTAACCTTTCCAAGTTTTCTCACACCTGCCACCCTTCCAATGTCAACTCTTCTAGACCATCCATAACTAAGAATTACATATGAATTTTCTAAACTTTTACGAACAAACTTTCGACTTATTCAAAAAAAAAGCTTCGCAAATGCTGGAAAGCCCTTAACAAAGGAAAGTGTTCAGTGAATTTAATTACATTGAAAAAAACCGATCAAGAAAAATGCGTAAGCGAAGGCGATCGATAAACTCGTTAGCACGAATCGCCGAACAGCCGTCTAATATATTGTGACTAGTTCTGCGCTGGAACCTTCGGAAGACCAAATTCGTCAACCGCAACGCCACCTTCGGTCATCTAAATCATTCAAAGGAAAAATATGTGAATGGGAATGCAGAAAAAATTGATCTACTAAAAACTATCATAATAGCAAACGCATTCACTGAGTGCAATTTAACAAATTAGCCTCTTTATTGCGACAGAAAACTGTCCATGGCATGCCTATCAGTGCGGGAAACGGCGACACTTTCCCCCCCCCCCCCCCTCTCCTCGTACCTCTAAGGCAGTAAAATCTAAAAAGCATCCTAAATTATAAAAAGAGTCCCTCAAAAGACTCTTACAGCCTCAGTAAACCATAAAATCAGTGTGATGGGAAGTGAATAGAAGACGTGTAACGTTCTCGAGTGTTCATGTTTCAATCCTTTGTCGTCGAAACAAACAAACAAGCAATACATAAGTCAAGGGAAAAAACGGATTAATGGAACAACCACCACCAAGTCGGTGGATAATTAAGTGATGGAATTTTAACAGTTTCACTACCTCCCAAAAGAGCCAAACATTGATAACAAAGTTGGCCAGTGAACCATACCATACATCATCTAAATGCCGTATTATACTTTAGAGACGAAGTAGTTAAGAATAATTAGAACGAAAATTATCGTAAATAAACTGCATATGACTAAAAGAAGGGTCATATTAATTTAGAAATAGCACCTCGTCTAATTCCCCAGAAAACGAGGTGCACAAGTTGATTTCCCCCTCTCTCGCATCAATAGCTTTCCCTCTCATACCGCAAACAACGGCTCCCTTTCAATTTCCCCTAACACCCCCTGTCCCTATGATTTCAACGATCGATATAAAATAGTGACAAACACCAAACGAACAACAAATCTACACATGTAACCAAATCTTTTTTTTTTTTTTTTTTTTTTTTGCAAGCTTAAAACGTTCCCTCTACAGTATGCCTAAAAATATATTCGAAAAACCCCGCAAGCGAAACTGACTTTCAATTCATCGAGGAGGACAAAGGATTATGGAGACAATGGGAGTGTCCCCCCCTCCCCCCTCAAAGCTCTCCTTCATTGCCTCCCCCTCCATGATGCCAGTCAGTTGTAATCGTTATAAGGGTGACTCGATAAAAAGCTCGAACTTACCGTGCTTGCAGCACCAGGTTCCTTCGAAGGAACACCAGGAGCATTGAGAGCCTCATCCAAGTATGAGCTGTCTGCGTCCATCTCTAGCTCATCACCCAAAGCCTCGAGCTCAGCTTCCAAATCCGCCTCGTCAATCTAAGACCACATTAATAGATTTATCCTCGATTTCTTAGAAGAAATTAGCCGCATCAGACTTATACCTATAGATTTGTAAATAAAAACTAAAAATTCAACGCTTTAGATAATCGATTTCCAAGTTTCGCTACTACCTTCTCCAGCTTCAACTCTGACAACGTTAAAGACCATCCTATCATAGAGAAAACAGGTCGATTTGAAAAAATCAACAATTCGCCTCGTTTCATTTCACTCAGGTATCACCAATATTGAAATGTTTATGTATTTCCTTCACCTTTCAATAACATTCAAAAATCACACTCAATAAGCAAATCGTAATTTGCACATACATCGGGAGTGAGATAGGATCGTGCCATGGCCTCTTGTATTTCATTATTCAAATCGAGCATATCTTCCATTTCATCTTGCAGACTCTCAATTTTATCGATATCCAATTTTTTATACTCCTTTTGCATCGTCTTTAAACCCATCTTCATTGCCGCCACTGTTGTCTGCAATATTTTATAACAATAATGAACATATATGGTCAAAATAATTCATAGAAAATATTCGACGATAATATCAAGTCATATTGCTAAAATTGGTGCGCTATTCGCACTAAAATATGTCCCCCAACAGGATGCTTCCACTTTTTACTGCAAACTCCTTCAGAAAACTTCAGTTTCGCTTCACTATTCGGACAGAGGCTATCTTATTAAAGGGACTGAGACCTTACCAAATCAAAACACGCTCAAACATTCGCTTTTTCAAATCGCAGAATTCGTTCTCCTTTGTCTTCTTTCCATCGTTTCATTTCTATTGCACATAGCTTTCTTCATGCAAAATTATCTCCGTACTTTATTAAAGCTCCACCTCCGGGCCTTTAACTTAGTAAACTTCGAACCTCAGGAGCTTCAAAAGTTGCTCCAGTCGAATTACGACTTGACTATGAAGTATAAACACTCCAATAAGTTATTGTAGTGAAAACAAACAAAAATAAATCAACTAAAGAAGTTTGCTAAGTTATCGGGCCGATCAGAAAATGCTAAGCACTTCCCTAGTTGCTTAAAGACGTATATGTTGGTTGCGTTGCATGTTCTGCGTGTTTTTAATTTGTCGTACTACTGTGCTTGTTATGTTCTTACGTACTGCGCGTTAATCTCGGCACAACAAAGCTATCTCGTTTCTTTTGACTTTTTATAGGTTTTAGAATTTTAGTGATGAAAAGCAATGGCGCTTCGCAAAACGAAACTGAGATCGCCTGCAACAGAGGAAGTTCAGGTCTTCAACACAGCATTTGTGACTGATTAGCTCCCCAGAGCGGAGTTCGCTGCGGATTGGCTTCCTTCCACTCTAGAGGGGTAGGTCTTCAAGATAAATTATGTAACGGTCGATCACCATTCTGATGAAATAAGAATCTGCAGTATGCGAACAAATACCGTCGACAGCCATCTCAAAGAAATGATCAAAACAGCTTGCTGCCACATGGATTGAATGAATATCAAATGCAGAAACGTATTCGGAGCACAGCGACCTGATTCCTGATTGGATCATTAAATCCTATGCAACTGCAGAAAGTCGGTGCATCGCTGAATAATGAATCCATAAAACATGTTGGGAATTGACTTGTGACCTTTACCCGTCAAAGGTTACTCTTCAGCATACGACAGCATTGTAACCGGTATTGTTTAAAATACAAATAACAAATGTATGTGAACATCCTCGTCGTCAAGCTGTAAACATTTCTATTGTGTGATATTATCAGAAGTGGAATTGACCTGTGTGTCCTTTATTCCTTGAACTGCAAAATTGCTTTGCTCCATATTGAATGATTGCTGCGCTAATTGATCACGCTGATTTTCATACATCCGCTTTTGCTTTAGAATCCTGCAAAACGTTTTATCGAATGTTCTTCAGAATCACAAAACTGACCAAAATTGACCAAGTGAAGTACCATAAAATTCTATATTATGGGACGACATCGTTCAAATATACGTCATATTCCTTATCGGGGTCATTCATCTGCGGTGCTTGCTCGGCCACCGTCACCACTATGTTGACATTAGCCCAATAGGTATGATGCAATGCAATGTTGATAAATTTAGAGAATTATTTCGAATCTCCTTTAAAGAAATTCTTTGCTCATCTATAAAACCTACTCGCAAACCATGAGAATGGATTCAAGGCTATATGAAGCAACCGGAAATGTTGAAAACTAAATGATGACATCTGAGTTAATCTTGCTTCCGGTAACGATCTGATAATCCTAAAGTCAAAAAACGTTGACAATTACTGAAATAAAGTAAATGCAAACCTCAATGCTTTCTGCTTTAATTGATTTTTGCCCGGTCCTTCACGCATTTTCTTCATTTGATCTTTATACTTGACAAGTTCGGCATCTAATTTTGCAATTTTCTTGTCGATACTCTCAGCTCGTGAATCCACATTCGCTATCGCATCACTGAGATTCGGTGGTGGTTCTTTTTTGCCCGATGCACCGAAAATACGTCGCATTCTGTTTCCGGATGGAACTGCAACAACTGATTCTACATTTCAGCCAAAATATTCCAATCTATTCAATGCTGGACTATTCCACATTTATGCACAAACCCGTAGTACCAAGAACAAGGCTGAGATAAAAATGGGAACAGCACTCACCGGTATGCCGATATAAATGAAGGAAACTATAATTAAATATGAAACAAAATGGAGTTCAACGACGTCATTCCACTAAGCTGCAAGCAAAGGTGAAAAGAGACTGGAAATAGCTCAATTTTTAAATTGTAAAATGCCAAAAATTCAAGTGTCAAAAACGCAAGCAATGGGAGATTATAAAACCATCGGATTTCGATCAAAAAGCAGCATTGTTTGGAAAAGGAGGATTGCGGAAGGGTGGATCAAGACTGATGCAAGAAAAAGCCAGACACAGATCACTAAGAAGGGAACGCAGAAACAACGTACCGGAATCGGTGACCTCAAATGGATATGGAAACGTCGGAGATTCTATGAAACCGGTACGAGAAATCAAACAGTACAATGACACTATGTCGATGTAATTAAACGTATTGTTAAAGTAACATCCTTTCTTCGATCTATGTGCTAAGGAATAACACTTTCCTGGGGGGAGGGGGGCTATACTGGTATTACATTTTCTTCTTTGCGCAAACTTAATGATGGAACAACATCGTCCAGGATGTGGGTTAAATCCGGCCCAGTGCTGGTGGCGAGTTTTGTGTGTTTTACCTGATACCGGATGAACGAAAGGCTTTAATACAAGAAGAACAGAACTTAAGCCATTGCTGCCACCCTTATTTCTAATTCCACCTCCATTTCAGTTCCAGTATCAGTCGATGCAGCAGGTGAATACTATTCAGACGTCATCGCTTATGAAAGCGAATGGAAATTTTTTTCAAACCTTTTCCCCTCAACGTAACATTGCGAGCCATGGACCTCATTCTTTACTGCCTTAATTCAAACTTTATGAAAGATGTGATATCCTTTACAGTGCGTTAATTATTAATGACAAGCAATTACTTATTTTCACGGGTTCTTTTGCACAGCCAGGAAGGGGGATGGAAGAATCTGTGATCCAGTCACTACTGTGCCCCTTTCCAGTTCATAAAACAGCAGAATGCGCGACTCTGGCCATAGCTTTGGGTCAAGACAGTGCAAGAGTCATGGCAGGCAGCGATAATCCCATTGGCGTGGCTCAAAGGGCCTTGGATCTCACCTTCGGTTGGCTTGGGCATCGCTTATAGCATGCGTTGATGCACCGGCCAAAGGGTCACGGCCAAGGCCGGAGTTAGGAGGTTGATGTCTCTGTACCAAAACTTGGGAACTAAGGCTATTGAAAGTTACTGCCGTGTTACTGGAATTCGACATCATTCAATCAAGGTGATAGATTGAATAAAAATTCTTTAAAAATGAAAATTACATAAGAATAAAGTAATAAGGAAACCTGCAACCCCCCACTATCAATCGAAGGTAACGAACACCAACTACCAACATTTAAACAAAAAAGAAATCGCATCTCAACAGAAACATCAAACATTTAAGCACAAATGCAGATGCTGATTCAGCTTAACCGATATTGAGGTTGTTCAACATCACAAATTTTCCGTTCAAGAAATGCAAAAAAACTTAACAGCTAAAAAAACCAAACAATGCACGTCCGGGCTAGAGTTGCCGGTGAAGAGACAACCTTGTAGGGGTGAAGGTGGAGAATGTTCCTTCGTCTCCTTCTAGATGGGGAATCAGAGTTAGGAAGGTGATCTATATCATCTTTTTCAAAAAGGGACGAAATCAAGAATGATAAAACAACGAACTGCTAATTTATAAGTTAAGACACGCCATGATGTAAAATATTTGCAGTAATCTTTTGAATTAAACAATTTTACTATTGAATTTGCCACAATATCGTGAGGATATTTGTTAACCTTCAATTGATTTTAACCCTTTTTGATGTGAAACTAGCATATGAAATCTCTATACTCTGCATATATTTGATTTTATAATTTTTTCAATTCCCCAAATTGTTGTTGAATTCTGCACGTCACAATTTTCATATTTTTAAACGATTATATACTATTTAACAACATCACTAAACCGATATTTTTGCATTTATTAAACTGTCAACGTATATCTACCACAGCCTAAGGCTTAAAATCAATCACTGTTTGTAGATGTAGGGTGTTAGCTCAGTGGATGGGGACCGTATGTGAGATCAAGAAGGACCAACGTTCAAATCGTCGACGCTTCATATGCTTTCCAATTCTATCTCCCTCGTCATCAGAATTGTTGATTTTTTTTTTTTTTTTTGCATATGTTATTGCAAAGTTTCATCTTGCAACTATATTAATCAATATATGAAAAAAGGGTTTTAATTGCAAAAATTATATAAAATAATACAGCAGTTAAAACCACTATCATTCCAAAGTATTTATGAAAATCGTCGGTTTAATAATGGAAAGTCAGTCGTAAAAGCCAACCATCTGTCGATTAATCCAGTATGCTTTTCTTTATTTATGGATGCAGCATATATGGTCTATGAAAACAGCCAATTGTGCTAGTGTTCAGATGTGTGGTTAATTTGCTGCAATATATCTCTAGCTGAATTAAAGTAATGAAGTGCTAAACTTTATTCAAAGAAACATCATGGATTAACTATTATAATGCTTGTTGTTTACATACATTTATATCGCATCAGATAATATGGTCAAGATTATATCATCGATTTGCAAAGATTTTATATCAACCATTTAGTAACGAATAATTTCATTCCATTGCGATCCGATCAATAAGTTCCGACCAATGAATAATCTCACCTCATTCTAAAGAAAAATAAACTACTAAAAATCGAAGGGAATATCTGCTAATACTTGGCTGTAATAAACGGAATTCAAAAGAAAAAATGCCCAGTTTAACTACAAATCCAACCTGAAACTACCCCTTTCCAATTTTGTAATTCATTTACGAATTGTGCTATTGCTTTCATCGTTCAATGCCTGTAAAGTTGGAAATAATTTAGAATCACTTCATGTGGGGCCATTGAGTGTGATAAGCTGTTGCATTAGTGCATATTGCATTCTCGGTTGCAATGAGCGAGTCATTTCATCAATCCTTTGTGTTGTTGCTGTTCCATAATGGTCGTCGAATAGTTTAGCATATGCATTCAAATATGAATGGAAACCATCAATAAATGAAGGGAATAATGGTGAGGGTATTACATTATGTTGTCCAAATTGAGGTAGACTCCACCTATTCGAGAGGAAATCCCAATCCGAAGCCATGAAGGTGCCATCTGCCGATCGCTGAGATGCTTCTGATGGGTGTGAACGATATTGTAGTGGTGAATATGAAGTTGACAATAAAATGGCGTTTATTAGCCGTTGGAATTCTGGTTTTTTTTTTTTTTTTTTGACTGCTGCAATTCGATGACTGTTTTTAAAGCTTTCAAGGATTCGAGAGGTTCCCTCGATGAGAGTGTCTGATTTTCAATCACAGAAACTGTTGGAGGAATTGGAGATGGACTTAGATTCGGATGTTGCTGTAGATTGTTGGATGGTTTCTTCAAAGATGGGATCTCTTGTGAATCGAACATACCGATCATGGTGATTAAGCATATCACAACTGTATAGCGAGCCATTACTGAAATAAAAAAGATTCTAATAGATATTCGCATGTTGCTTGAATTTTCACCTATGGATTAAAATCATGTGAACTGAAGTAAAGGAACTCCAATATGGACACTTAATTATAGTGTGAATAAATTAGGTAAATTTCTATGTTTTATATAACATGAGATTGTGCTATACAATGTTATGTTGTGTTATATAATTGGCCTTCTAAATAATCGTTCGAATATGCAAATAAAAATATTAAGCACGAGACTTCCTACATAACATACGAATGGTTTATACCATTTATGCACATTTGACTTGTAAAAAAATTTTGGCTATGCTCGCTCGCTTCTCCATCCCCTTCCCCATCCTTCTCTTAGTCACGAAGTACAGGAAAAGAGAGAGAACAAAATGAGCAAGTCTAGCGCATCATCGACCATTGTATCCCATTAGTAACTTAAAGTATTCACAGGTGAATACAAATCAAGCAAACTAAATTATGGTACCACTTATAACGTCATACCTACTTTATATTTGAGTTACGGTTATCGTATAAATCCGATTTGATTTGCTTCATGACCTAATTTTAGATGATAAAAAGTGATCTTCTGGAATTCAATCGTTAAATCATACAGAATCAACTAGGCATACAACATGTCTTGCATATAATATTTAGAAGAAAAAAATTGCTTATGAATTGAAGTAAATTCAGATGTAAGAATCTAAGAAGTTTCAGAAAGTTTTCTCTATTATACAGCAAAGCAACATCTGGAAAGTGATGTTGAATAATCTCTAGCGAACGGTGCGGTGTTATTGAAATTCGTGTAATCATTGCTTCAAATTACTGTGTATTTCGCTACTTATAACCCTCGAGACTTTCAATGTTTGCAAGTTCCAGAATCTGCATATCTTCAAGAAGGAGGAAAGGTAGAGGGGGGAGAAGGATGAAGGCTAATTTGCAGCGATGCCGTATTTATGCGTATTTCTATCGATTAATTTCAACTCGATAAACGCTAAAATTGAAATCGGGAAATATGGTTGGTAATATGCACACTTTACGAAGGCCTTCTAGATCATAACTCATTCGCATCAGAAAACTTCGAAAAAAAAAACCCACATTTATAAATAAACCAAAAAAAAAAATTGCATACCCTCCATATCTGTCAGATCCTAAAAAAGCATATTTTTTTATTTGCAGTAATACATTTTAAAGTGGAATATTTGTACGAATGATTGAAATGGTTTAAATAATAAAAGCATTATTCTTAACATTCAATTTTTTATCGGTAATTTATGAGAGCGGTCGGTACGATAAGCAAAACTTAAAAACGCATATTGTGCTAGTTTATTTATAATATTTAGTATTTTTTTAATTTAGTATTTCTATTACCTCTGTTCCTTAAAGCATATCTATTAAATATAACTGTAAAGGTTTGACAAGATCGAACGGATCATTACGCTTTAAGTGAATAATATATCACATTTTCTATTGATTAATCTCATATTGTTTGCAATTTATGCAATCTTCCAATACCCACATATATTTGAACGGCTAATGGAGAGGGGGCTATAAAAAGGCTAGTACGGTAATCATTAATATTTTTTGATCGATCAAAAGATGTTGGAAATAATAAAGTTATGTAATTTTTTGCAATGAGTGCAAACATATTTCTTTGCAAACCTACAAAAGAACATTGCAATGACGGGATATTGTAAACGACTATTCCGTCATTGCAACTATGAAATGTTTATAAATCATCGTATCTGTTGTATATAAACAAAATAAATGCAGTGTGTTGTCTACTTTCCGTTGTGCTCGATGCAACATTGCAATCTCATAGTGACAGACAGCTGCACATCCTACTGCATACAATATTTTTTTTTTTTTAGCTTTTATATTCCATTTACATCGATTTTCAATTCGATAATTCATTACATATTCCGTTTATTAGTTTTAAAATTTATAACGTTGCGTTTTCTTTTTCCTAAATAAGCATATGCGATGGGGGTGGGGCAGAGGGGGTATGAAGAGAACCCTTAATATGTCATTGGTGAATTTTGGCACGAAAGTAGATTCAAAAGACTAAGGAAGTGTGACGGAAGTTGTCAGAGGAGGGGGGGGGTATATCTATTTAAAAAAGAACCCTTCATTTCCCTATTTTCAATGCAATCACTTATTTCACAATTGTTGATAGTGCATCAAATATGTGGCTTATGAATGCGTTAAATAAAGATTCACTATATATGAATTAAAGGTATTTTTATATTGCAAATAAGAATCTAATTTCTTAAACAAAAGTTTATTAAATCCACAATTACACTAAGGTGACCTACAATCAAAGATTGCTTTACGATGGGGTCATAGCCCAAAACAAACCGGAAGAGAAAATCTATAGGCATATCGACATAAATAAACAAACATCAAATAGTGCCTCTTTGTTATTATATAGTTAGGATGTTTGCCTTCAAAACTCTCTATCTGATAGCGAAATTTGAGGAAATACGGTATTCAATAAAAAAATTGGCAATATTCCAGCAATCTTTTTCGATTTCCGATTATTTTGACGTGAATCCACCGTTATTGTGGTTAAATTTGCAGCGTGTTGCAGATTGACTCATTTTTTAATGTTTAAAATGGTGTAATGTTTAGGTGATTGGTTCTTTCATATTTTACATAAAGGACGATATGTTTTTACAGAAAGTTGCATTTGGGTGGTATAATCCAACAACACTGGAGTTGAGATGTCTACGGGCGTCGAATTACTAAAACGCCCAATCCATGATAGATAGCCGAGTGCTGCACTTTCCAAGTCCATCTTATAGTACAAATTTAATATAGCAATTTAAGCATAATAGTTTGGTGATGAGGTGGGTAATTTCTTATTGCGCAAAAACTTGGATACAGATTAAGCTTAATACTAGCGTGTTTTAATGTGGAACTACTTGTATATTATTGTATAGGTTTGCTCAATAATAGTGGGCGTTTTTTACAGATTGAATTTGAATAAAGCCTTTGTTTATCTATTATTTGATTATTTACTTGTCTTTTTTTAAACTATTTATTTGCTTTCTTTATTGTATGAATAAAGTTAATTTCAGTTGGGTAAACGAATATGATAAGATTTATTCTTATTCAAAATCGTGCAGGAAAAACTCGATTAGCAAAATGGTATATGGATTTTGGCAATGATGAAAAGCAGAAATTAATCGAAGAGGTACATGCTTGTGTTACGGTTCGAGATGCGAAACACACCAACTTCGTTGAGGTTCATCTCCTATTTCATTTGTGTCTGTTTCGTAATAATATATGAGAGAAATACCAACATCCACCAACAAAGTCAAATTTTCTGGGCAACTATCTCACTACACTTATAGTAATTTCGAGTTTTGACTGTTATTGCCGAAATATATTTTTATAAATATTGAAGATTTTTCAAGCTGCAAAAACTATGGTATATATGGTGTGGAGGTTATGTGGCAATATTCCTTGACGACAATTAAAGCTGATTTCATGAGGCGTCATGCTGTGACAGTACTTTTCTTTGGAAAGAGTTTTTGAACTTTTTCAATACTTCCCATTCAGTCGGGTCTGGGTTATATCTAGATCCGATCGTGGCGAGTACCCAAGGCGGAAGTGTCTTCCAATCATAACCCTAAAGAAATGAATTGAACCAAATTCGGGTTTAATCTGGAATCAGCCTCAAGTACCTTACAGTCCGATCGCATGACTGTGCTACAATTGTTAAACGTCGAATCATATGCGACCTGCATTAAACCCCTTCTGACTACAGTTATGTTACCATTTCCTCAACACATTATTATGTGCTCTTGAAAACTTGTTCCCTCGAATCAACTACATTCACGGATTAATTACGTATACTGCTTTTCGTTTTCAACAAATATTCTGTCGTCGTAATTCGTATGATAACGTCCTAAAATGCAAAGCGAATTAAATAAGCTTAAAAACTTTAATAATTTCAAGCAAACATCTCTTGAATTTGATCTATCCCTCATTTGTTTCATTTCTATTTTCGTATCTTATTTCAACTCTCCATATTATAATTCCACTTCTCTTTTATAAAAAATTCTTACCTAAATAATTAAACTTTCTTTATATAACTTTTCTGTTCAACAAATATTTCAGGAAAATTTATTTTTATACTATATTTATTGCAATTAAATTTTTCCATCTTTATTTTTCATATTGTTTTAATTTGATTTCAATTGGAAGTCATTTATTTCAGTTCCGCAATTTCAAAATCGTGTATCGTCGCTATGCGGGCCTATACTTCTGTATATGTGTGGATATACTCGATAATAATCTCTACTATTTGGAAGCGATTCATAATTTTGTTGAAGTACTCAACGAATATTTTCATAACGTTTGTGAACTCGATTTGGTGTTTAATTTTTATAAGGTATTATTTTTGATTATATATTATTGTTATTGCATTTATATTGGAGGGTTAATATATTCCCGTCCCCACTCTCTCCTCCATCGTCCACGCCTTATTGAAGAAACAGGTCTTTATTGTCGCATAATCGCTTGCCACATTAGTGTATCATTGAAAACATATGCAGGTGAAAAAAAAAGTTGTCTTTGAAGCTGCCTAAGAAGAAATGGCAATGATATCTAGCATGCTGGGGGTATGATTCGGAAGATGGTTTTTCGTCAAGGAAAGACCGTATTATTGAGAGGAGGGGTAGACAACGATGTTTTTATACTATCTACGGAAAGGGTAGCTTGGTCAGGATCTCCGCGTCACACTGTCTTATAATTTCAATCGTTTGGATAGAAGCCATCAACAATGTTTTTTTTTTGTAAAACTTTGTAGATTGATATGAATTCATTTCAGGTCTATGCAGTCGTCGATGAGATGTTCTTAGCGGGTGAAATCCGCGAAACATCACAAACGAAAGTGTTGAAGCAATTATTGATGTTGACGTCACTCGAATGACCCACACTTCAGAAGGTTCGTTTAAAGAATGTGGGTGAATTTTTTGAAGTGCTAAGTGATTGCTTTTGAATTTGAATATTTGAGTTATTCGTTTCGATTGCGAAAAATTTTTGAGACCATTCATCGTATATATGATCATGATGTGCCATCCGTCAATAGGCGATTTCAAATCGGATTGCTTTCGCTTTGAATTTCGACAATTTTGTATTTGGGAAGCTGCTTTTTTGTGGTGATTTATTGGCCTCTTTAGCAGCTTCATTCTCGAATCCATTGTTGATCTCAAAGAAACTTGGTTTTCTCAACTTTTGAAGTGAATATGAAGTGATATGGAGAGCATATCAATGTGGTGAAGAAAAGTTGAACCACTTAGATTTTTTTATGTTTATGGTAATGAGGTGGTATGAAGACATTATATTCTACCACACTACTTTTTTTGTACGCCATTCATTCGGCGATCACATTCCCCTTCTTTTATATTTGATACACCATATAGAAAATTATCGGTGCTGAAATTTCTATTCGCATTCCTCAATTTATAAGGCAATGACATTGTTGTTAAATTTTTGAATTCTCTAAATTCAAAGGAATTACATCAGAAGTTGTTTGTTCTTCTTGAGGTTTGTATGAACCATTCGATATTCAGTTGTCTTTTGATTCCCATGCTTTTAATAGTACCCCATGGTGTTATAAAGTTTTGATACGGTAATTAGTTTATCAATAAGTTATGCGTAATCGCATATATTTGCTCTTTTTAAGAAACGTCTTTCTATTGATTTATTATTAGAACGCAATTAAAATAGTACCATGATGGGTGATAATTCGATTAGAATATGTCACTTATTTGCGGTGCTTGAAAAGTCGCCCTGAAAATTTTTAATTTTTTAGTATTATTTGATTCTTTCTTTATTCTCTACTTTATACATCGCTTAAGATCAAACTATATGTGGAATAATATTTTATTAAAGAAATTTTTATTCAAATGTAAGTTGGTGGTTTTTTTAAAAATTTATTGTCTTCGAGGTAGAATAAGAAGGGAATATCTAAATGATATTGAGGTGTAAGGCGTTATTAAATTTTAGATCAAGAAATATCCATTTTTAATTGGTAATAAAAGCGAGTATCTTTGTCGCAATTTTATTCTAGTTTTTTAGTTATTTTTAGCAATTTATTTTATATATTTTGCTATTGATATTTATGGTTTATTCATTAGTAGTTTGCAATTGCTTCAGACATCAATTTCCTCGAAGAAAAAAAATTTAATTTCGAAAGTATTACTCAAAAAATAATCAAATTTTATGAAATTTTGGGCGCAGTTCATCTAAAAAATAATAATATATGCATTAAAAATGTTTTTTTAAAATTTAAATTTTAACTTCAGCAAAGTTCGAAAAGTTCTTATGCTAGTTTTCTTCGTTGCAATGTTTTTGCATTCGTTTTTATTCTCATTTGCGATTCATGTTCGCAATAGAGTTATATATATATTTTGTTTTTCTTCAATCAAGAATAGAAGAATGTTTTGATGGTTTCAATAGAACTGGAAAAACTTTCCTTCCGAATTCAGAGTGGTCTAATTGGAAATGGAGAAGATGGAGGGGAAAGGAGAGAGGGGAAGAGGACCTGTTTCTTTAAGAATACTTAGATGCTCGACATGCTTTCTGGAGTAGTGATAAAGAAAATGAGAAGAGGAGAGGAAATACTATAAGCTATAAGATTTTCTGATGGGATATAGTCGAAAAATTGTGATTTCCTTGATTTTTAGAAGGTAAGGGAGGAGAGGGGTAACTTAATCAATACTGCCAATATGGGCAACAGATGTTCTCATGAATGCTGTTTGCCGCATAATGAAACACTTGTCGAAATCACTTGTTGCTAATGAGTTGTGTTCCCTTTTTTTTGATGTTTTATAAACGTTAATGAAACGATATAGAACGCATAATAATTGTCTCATTCATGTTAACTATTTGTTAATTTATTTATTTTTCATCTTTTTTGCATTATTCTAAAAGCCCATTCTTAAGTCATATCCCTTATAGATCTTCCAATTGTTTGCGAAAAGGGGAACGGGGTAAGATGAGAGGGGTCCAGTTTTTCTGTGTTTTTTTTTCGAGGAGAGGTATGCATTTACGGACGAAAGTTTTCACCTCGTTTTAGAATGCAAAAGGATTAAAAGACGACGAGTGGATATTATGATCGAGGTGTTAAGTAATAGTAAAGGAATAAATAGGAATGGAATATCCAGTATGAAGTGCTTTACCTGTAGAATGGAGGATACGTTGTAGGAAGGAACCAAGTGGGTTTAATAAAATTTTAGAACTTTTTTTTTTTGGGACAAGGTTGTAGTCGAAGAACGCTTGTATTGAATGGGCTAATATTCGAAGTTTACAGTACTTTACAGTACTTTATGCCGTTTTTATAGTTTATTCCATTATATGCAAACTTGTATTGTGTATTGATGGTTGATGGTGAGAACCGTATCGTTGTTATAAGAGGTTTTTAAGAAACCGCGGATGTCCAAGTCATACCGCGGATATATTTTTTTTTCGTACGAGTGTGATTTTCTTTTTTTTGTTTTACACAATATTTTTCTTAATTTTGCCGTATATGAGAAAACGGAAGTAATGCATTTGGTGGATTCACTTTGAGATTCATTCATAATAATATTGTGCAGACAGCAGGTTTTCTCTTCAAGATTGAGGGCAGTAAACACTGATGGAAGGCTCTCTGATTATATCTTGGGTTCACGGAGAGTTCTGGGCATAACTGCAGTCCTCGCTGTAGAATCGTTCTAAAATGTCAACTACTGGATCGACGAAGTTCAAAATTTGTTGGGAGGTCTGATTTTGTTTTATGTTCAAAAACAGTGGTGTTTTGGTCGTCATCATTCCATCGTTTTCGATGTATAAAACCTGTGGAGAATATCGTCGACGAAATTCAGCGAGTACTAAAATGTTGAAGAGGGAATTCAGTTGCATCACAGATCTAAAAAAGGCGTTCGACTTGGGTTTGGCAGTCGATTCACCAGTTGAGGCCTACATGCAAACGTTTGACGTTAGCCGTCATTCTAATATGTGAGTAAAGAACAAGTATAGCACTACTTCCACGAGAGGAATCGGTTTGCGACAGTTATATCGTGAAGTTGCTTCTGCATCAGCATGAAGGGGTCATATATTCAGTAGAGCAGACATTTTTCGAAACAAGTTTTAGTAGAAGTGGCGATTAAAAAAGAATCTTTGGCGTAGATCAGATGGTATGGATTCAGATGCCTCTCATATTGCTTCACAACATACAGAAGACCACGCATACGCACGTGCGAGATGGAGGACTTCAAAGGATGCCCAGAAATAACTAGTTATCCTGCAACGGTGCTACAGGTCACGTTTATGCAAGGATACGGGCTATTGGAGATGGGCTCCGATAGGTGTAGCGAGTCCCACAGATTCGGAGAGAACGGGTCCAATAAATGAATGCCCAAAGTGCTCTTCTAACTATATGCGATTAAATATAAGGCAGGCAGGAGTGGAGGGAGAATGGATGCTGATCACTCAATACTGTGTTGCTTCCCGGCGACCGTAAGGGCTTCTCGGCGAACCCGTAGAGATTGCCTATGATGCTGCCAGGATTGTGTAGAGCATGCAAGTGCTTAAGGATACTCGATAAGGTTGCAGTTATTTCCTATAAGGTTGCAGGGATTCCTTGCAACGTCGCAAGGGTTCCGCGCGAGGTTGTAGGGATTCCCTGTGATGCCTATAAGGGTGTATAGAGTTGGAAGGGTTTGCCATTAAACTAAAGGGATTGTCTATGAGACTATGTATTCCCAGCTGAGTAATAGGAATCCCACAAAAGATCGTACAGATTTCTTGCAAATCTGCAGTCTTTTTTATGAAAGCTGATGGAGCTTCCGCAAATCTGAGGCCGTTCTTCGCTTAGTTGCAAAGATTTTGCATTGTATTGCAAGGCTTCTTGGCAATGCTGCAAAGGCCACCTGCAAAGCTGTAGTGCTCCCTTGCATGACTATAAATGCTCTATAGTGCTATAATGTTTCCTTGCAATGCTGTAACGATTCCATAGACATCTACAGGGATTCCATATAGATCTACTGAGCTTCTGTGTAGAGCTGCAGTGGTTTGTTGTTTTATTGCAGCAATTCTTTACAACGAAATGGCGGTTTGTGGCAGTATTGTTAATTCAGTGTGATATGCAATGGATTCCTCGTCTTGCTACAGCGATTATCTCTATGCGTGGTTATATGCAAAACCGAGGTCGTTTATTTGGTGGTATTTTTCAATATTTTGCAAAGAATCCAGTCATATATGATGAACACTTTCTTTCGCATACTCCTCCACTTTTCTTAGACGAATTTGGGGTAAATTTGGCATATTTAAGCACTTTAAAAAATGAGCTCGTGGTGGTATGATGGTTTCGGGGAAAAGGCTTGAGATTCATTAATCGAAGTGATACTCATACAGGGAAATGAAGTATATGTTTTCAAAAAAAAAGAAAGAAAAAAACTCGGAGTGGAGCATTCAAAAAATGGAACCATTTCATTCTTCTATTTCTCGAGGTGTAATTTCCTCTAGCGGTCACATATAATCCCCCATCCCATCTTCCCCACCCTTATTCCTTCATCTTGCTTTCATATATTCGGTAGTCAGTGAAGGGCAATATGAATGTGTGGGATCAAGGTTTGTTGCCTATTGAAATCGCTGCAAAATATAGATGGGATACACTGGATGTTCACGTCACTCCGGCGAATCATTGAGGCGCGAAGCGTAGTGCGTGCGATACGAGCGATTTGAATGTTTCCGGTTTTTGAGTTGCCGATGCGGTATTTTGCCGCAACTGTTTTCACCGATTCGATTTTGAGAACTGGTTAATCGAACTGAATTTTCAGTTTTTACTTTGCGTTTCTAGCCTCACATAAAGCTTTAGCGATTCATGCTGTCGAATACAGTAACAAAAATAATTGAATTAAACAATTAATGGTTAATATTAGCTAATTTATGAACACTTCAACGAAATTATATTTGAACAGTAAAAGAGTAGGAAGTTCTTAAACTACACAGGCATAAGTTGGTTCTGTATTTGAATACTATTAGACAGGTAGAGAAGCATATGAATGGAGCTGTTAGGACATACGATTTTGCAATTCTTTCATCTGACCAACCGGTTTCATATATTACCAAAAAATAGTAATAAAAAATTATTATGATGTCATCTGGTTATGTTTAATCCTACCGCTCACATAAATTCTCTACAAAAAAAAAATTCGTTCTCAGCAACCGATCAATACAGAATAAATGCGAATTTCTTGACACCTTCAAAGGGCTACAAGTCATTTCAACTTAGTAAATCAATATAAAGGGCAGTAGACCAGACAGAGACACACTCGCAAATATACGCACAGACGTCATATTGTTATAATGCGCTCGGCATATGCAAATTTGCAAAAGCATATAAAACGAGCAAACTGATATGACGAGTTTTGCAGAACTTCTAACCAATAAATCATCAATTACAAGCTTTATTTTATTGATATATAACTGCTGGGCACATAACTGCAGAAGAAAAGATTCAATGTTTTGATCGCATCTTCAAATGTTCAATATAAGTGCTTAAAGTCGATTCCTACATACTCGTCGGGGTCAAAGGTCAAGATGTGCTCCAACAATATTTCGTTGAAAAAATTTCGACAATATTTTAAAAAAATTTGTAGCGAATGATAAATGTCGAGTTTAGTGACTAATGTTTGCCGTCATTACAGAAAGCTTCGAGGATTACGTTTCATTCGGGAAACAGTATGAATCAACGTCACGCTCTGCTTATTTCACTGAATATCCTTATAGGCATAGTTTTTTTTTTGGGTGGCGAAATATTTGAAAGCGGATTCACAAATAGTGCTCTACACCTATCCTACTATCAATCGTTTAGTGAATGTAATACAATGCGATATATGGAGAATCTTAATAAAAAAAAGAGCTGATCTATAGGTTATGCCAATTTACCTGTCTGACAACCTCATTATTGTTTTATTCGGAAAATCAACTTCCGGTTCGATACTAAGCAAATATAGCAATTTCATCAGAATGTTTGAAGGATATGAGTCGCATAGAAACTCACAGCTCGAGCTTAGTTTCATCCTCTAATGCTCAGTGTTCTAAAATTCAGCTGGTTGGAAATTACTTATTGACAACTTTAAAGGTAATTTGCTCAAATCGCCTACTAATAAATAAAGAGACGAATAGGGAATAGGACTGAAATTCTGTTTTGCAGAGTTTATTTTTGGGTTTTTTAATCGTTTACTGCAAAATAAATTTGGGTGGTATTGTTATACCGCCACCGATTAAAAAAATCCTCTCTTAACCATTAATAAAATTTCATCTCCCTCGCTCGGGGAAATATTCATTTCACTATCTGCCCCCAGTCGTAGACCCCAATAGCAGAACATACAATACTTCTATTCATTCGATTTTCTTAACAATACTTCCTATACTTCAACATTAACATTTACTCCCCTCTATTATTGCTTTTGAATTATTAGCACAAGTAAGGTTTCTGTTGATATTGGCTAGCCTTCCGCCAAACAATTCAAAAAGCCAACCGATTGATGACTGACTGTGAAATAACCAAACTGATTCGTCGAAAAATTAGTTTGCAGTCAGATTTTAAACATCCTAACATCAGCTTCATTTCTTCATCGGTTAAAACAGTTATTTAAACTTCATTATTTCGGTTATCTTCACATATTTTTATTTCAACCATTTCCAGACTCCTCTTTCAACCATTTTCAGATGCCTCCTCCAACCATCTTTAAACTCCTATTTCAATCATCTTCAAATTCCTCTTTCAAACGTCTTTAATTTCTTCTTCCAATTACCTTCAGGTGTAAAATCATGATGCTACTGCCCACATGAAACTACCTAACCAAAAAGCACTAGACTATTTCCCAATGAGATTAGACAAGTTTATTGAGGGGAAAGCTGTCAAACATTTGATGCATATTCGATCATCTATCGGTTACCAAAGTGTATTGTTAAAGAAGAACAAGTTCCGGCTGCGTATCGGCTTAGCGTGAATCGGACCGCCCTCATCTAGCTGAATTTAGTGTAGAATGCGGCGATGAGTTGGCATCAGTACGTATGTGAAAGCACTTCCATCACCGATTTAGTGTTATTGTGTGCCGCATTGGGGACATCGCTTTGCTTTCGTCATCAACCAGACCCTATTTCAATTGAATATTTCGATATACGATTGTCCACTATCATCATCGAGTATATACTACTACCGACTGGCCAATAATGGCATCGCAAACAGTTTATGCAGGAACATCGGCAGTTCTCAGAGTTGTCATACTTGTAAGTAGTAATAGTTATTCGTTATTTATGCAAAGTCAAAATAAATATAATTAATTTAAATGCGGAAACTAAAACATGCTCTCATAGACTATATACAGCTATTAAGAAACATTCCTGTTTGAATTAATAATAATATCGATGCAATTGCAAATCCTTTATGATAGGATTTAAAATTGCCTTGAAAGAAATTATCAAAGGGTTGAACACTCAAACGTCAACGATTTATTTATTTATTTATTTATTTGTTTATTTACTTATTTATTTATGTATTTATTTTTTTTATTTTTTTTATTTTTTTATTTTTTATTCTTTTGGTAAAGGTCCCATGGAAATAACAGTCAGTTATTTAACATTATGTTAAAAGTGCATTTTTAGGTCGCTTTACGAGATGGGAAAAGCAAATAGCTGACATTTCTCTCGATAGATCTTCTCTAGAATATATTCTTAAGACCATTCATACTTTTATAAGAAATTTTAAATGAATAAATGAATAATAATTATAGGTAAATGATTTAAAAGCTGCTTGCAATATCCACTCAATGATCCTGGCTAAAGGGGATCCTCTGATCTATACTAGTTGAATCCATGTGAGCATATTTGTTTAGCTCATATTCAGTGAGCTTACTGAATCTGAATTTACTCTTATGGAATGCAAAGCGCAGAAGAATGTAGAATATAGAGTCGTTTACATCAAATAATAGCACAAATTATCCTAATTTAATTGCCTGAGGCACAAATCAGAGCTGATATTTATGATCCTTACCAAGTTTACCCCTCCCCTCCACCTCCCCCCTCCCCTCCCCTCATTTCCATTTGAAATATCGCAGATTCATATTGTAATCAAAAGGTTCCTTTCATATTAGGTTATTGAAGTGATTTGAACGATTGTATTCATCGTATAAGATTATGAATATTCGTTATCTTTATTATAACGAAAAATTACCAATTGCATTATTAGCTGTTTGTTTTTTTCTCACATTTTTACATTTTTTACATTTTTTTTACATTTTTTTACATTTTTTTTTACATTTTTCTTTTGCAAATAGCTAGCTCTTTTGCATTTTTCATTCGTTCGATGCATTTTCGAAATCTTTGAAAAAATTTTTAGCACTTAGAATTTATCAAATTTAAATGGAAAAATTCTTTGTTTCAAATTTTCCCTTACTTTCAAAAATCTTCTGAATCCTCGCTGTACTGATTCCACGACGTATTGACGTTGATCTGATTTTAAAAAAAAGTCGCGATTTATTGCCAGAATATGATCTGAATTAAAATTTTATTACTGCAGTTGGTCAAATGGATGAACGAAAATGTTTCTTCGAAAAAAAGATCGAAAAATAGCCTCTATGCTCCTTAATTCTTTGGAATCCAGAATTTTAATCTTTTTTTTGGGAATTATTTCGAATTAATTTGGCTATTGTCCGAGATGAGTTCTTATGGCGACGATATCAATATATCAAATTCTTTGTGGAAAAACCCTATAGTGTAATTTTTTCAGGAAAATTCAACATAATTAAATCACCAAATATATTTTATATCGATTTATATTTCCTGAAAATATAAAAAATTTTCAGATTTTATGTTACTGTAAATGCTCTCTACTTTACTTTTTTTACAGTAAAGAATAGTATAGAATTTCATAAATTGTATTTTTTTTTCATTGTTGAATGACTAATCGCCGTAAAATGATTTGTTTCGTTGAATTGTTTCAGCTGCTCGTATTTATTTCGGTGATTCTCATCTTCACGGCACCTGGTGTATGCTTTACACGATATATCAATGATATACAGGCAAGCAACGAAATATGCCCCAATGAAAATTTCTTCCCGATGAACGTTGATCGTTGGCGACATGGAGTACATTTTCAACAACGTGGACAGAAGTAACTACTTTACCAAGAATATTATTCCACTTGGAATTCGATATTGAATACTACCTTACTTGGCAGCTGCTATCGCATTTTGGTAGCTTTTAATTTCCAACGAGAGGCGAGGGAAGGGGCAGGAAGGGGGGTGAATGAATAATGATATAGCCTTTCCATCTCTGACCTTTGTAACTTACAGTCACAGTCATATCTCGAACCACGGGTCCAGGGCTAAGAGTGCCAGCTCAGTAACCGATCGCACCCACCATAGTTTATAAGGGTGCGAACTGTAGTCGATGCATATGTCCGAACTATTTCAGTATCAGATTTTTTCTGTGCTAAACCTCAGTGTGCTTAAATCTTCGAGTATCATGGGACTGCTTTTATTCGATATACTTCAATAATTTCGCTTAATGCTAAGCGTTGTTAGATATATCACTTTGAACGATCATCGGCATCAATCATACCGTTTTTGACTGTTTGTTATCTACTCAAAAAAATAGTCATTGAATTTACTCGTACATTAGAATAATGTAAGGTTGAGATGACCGCTATCTATACATTTTCAGCAACATAAGTTTTTCTTAAATGTTTTATTATTGATTCTACCCCGTTATCGCGATTGAAATTGTTTTCCTTTGATCACGTTATAATTTTTATCGTACTAATAGAACCTTTTACAAATATGCAAATTAACGATCGTCATGCTAACAGAACTTTTTTGCATATTTGCAAATATGCAAATTATAAAATTTTCATATTTCCAAATTAGTTTTGAATAAACAAATTGTTTAGTCAAAAAAAAAAAAAAAAAAAAAATTATGATCGCAATTAAAAATGGAAATGCCTACACATTTACGTTTTATGAATTTCTATCGTTGAATCATCGTAGTATGTTTACACGCTTATAAAGCGCTTAAATCTACGATACGTTCATCGGAACGAATGAAACGCATCGTCGCGTGATTGCCTTAAATACAAGGTGTCCTATAACTTTGATATTGGCAGAACACTTTAAAAACGTTGGCGCATTCGGCAAAGGATTTTTCTCCTCTTTTTCCATTCATCAAGGAGACCTCACATTTGAGTAGTCAAGGATGCTTATTAGTTGCCTGCTTAATAGTATTTGAAGGAATAAAAAAAAAAAAAAAAACTTCGTTCCAACTGAATGATTCGAAAGCGAAATGGTTGATTGCTGTTGTTATTCGGCTACGACATATTATACAAGTGAAGAGAGTTCTATAAATGTTTATACTTTGGATATTGTTTGCTTCAAATTCTTTGCAAATAGAAGCATTCTTAAAACTGGCTAAATATTCCCATTTACCTCTCTAAATTTTCCAATATTTTTTCTATTTCTTAGATATTTTTTTCGCGTAAAAATTTTTCTAATTCAGTGTTTGGGGACAATTGGCAATCGTGATCATTGCAATATTATTCGCTTTACCATCGCTTGGATTCAGTTGTGTACAATTCGCTTCCGGCAATTCACTAACCTATCCGGTATAAAATCTCAAAATTTATTTCATATTTATCTTCTTGAATATTTATATCTTTCAACGATTAGATAATATTTCATAAGTAAAGATTTGAACGTTTCGTTTAGTAATTTTATTAAGTTGTTCATCATTAATGAGGCAAAAACACTATTCACTCAGTTATCGTAGAGTGCAAAATTGTTTATTGACAAAGCTTTCATTATTTTGGCGTTCTATAAATTTCATATAGCTCATAGAATTGATTATTTGCGAAACTAAATTGCCCCAGTTCTTTTTTTTTTCCCCGTAAGTAGATTAAACTCACCAAAAATAATCGTACGATTGTTGGACTATACATCGGTTTAGAATATATTCGACGGGTTCACCTCATTATTCCACTGCCTTAACTAATGTTTCAATTTGAATAGAGGCTGGCTAGAATGGTTGCCAATTTTCCTGTGGAAAAATTTCAAAAATTAGAGAAGAGCCATTCGGATTATACCAGTAATATATTTTTATTCTACTACTATTTGCCTAAGATTCTCTATTTTGAGATGTGTTTCTGCTTATGTGAGATCATGTGATACATGCCATGTTTATGATATGTATTCTCTTCAGTTGTTTATTTTGCGGTAACAAGCATACATGTTTTGTTACTCTTCTGGCAACTAGCCAAAATATTTAAAGTGGAATTTTGGCTCTATCGAAATTATTTCTCATGTATCCATATTCGAAGTCTTGAATTTTCCATTTTTCATCCCGTGGTCTCTTTATTTTTCAAATATACCAGTTCTTGATTCTAATTTATACTATGTGATCATTAAGCACTTGTTGGCATAACCTCGGTTTCATGGAAATGAATGAGTTTATTCAATAAAGTAAAAGCAGTTCCACGACTTAAACTTCTAGTTGGCGGAAGTGTTATACCTATGAGTGCACGTACCTCTTCCTTCCCAAAATTTTCTATGTTCCTTAGAAATATCACCTCATTAGTTTTAAGGTGAACCTACTAATTAGTAATGCTAATTGAATAGCTTCAGCAAGTGTTCTTGTCCGCAATTTCGGTGTGTGTCTATCTGATTCTGGGTGGAGTGGAAACGTGGTATGCGACCGGATTCGGGCATATGGGACCACTGATTCGGCAAATTGGAAATGGTCAGTTCAGTGGTTGTCTTGGCATTCCCACATGCGAGATAATATTCGTTGTTAAAGGATGGGCAGTCGCAGCGGTAAGTTCAAAGACATCTTCATACTTTTATGAATCGATCAAATCAACCATGTATTTATATCTTCCATTTTTTTAGTCACCGTTTCTGATAAAGTTCGCAATCGGATAGGCTAGAAGAGGACGTAATATTTGTCAGTTACGAATGGACTAAAGAAAAAAGCTTTTTAAAATGACTGTCATCGTAGCACTAAAAGATTGAAATGGTTAACTGAAAAAAGCGAGGGGTCAGAATCGTTAAAGTCATAGTTCAGGACGTCTAGCGGTAGAGCTAAGGCCAGTTGATGATTGAGTTCAGGATGTTTCTAGAAAGAGTTCAGGATTTTCAAGGATGTAGTTCAGGATGGTTATGATAGCGTCGATTGTCCATTATTAGAAACCCCTTGCTCTCTGCCAGGCGAAATTTGTCCTTAAATGCACGATTGCATGGAAAATGGTGAGAAAAATTTTCGTGAGCGTCAAAGTGAACCAATTTTCGATGCGATATTTATCGATCGGTTTTTAATGTTGAAGGTCAGGTCACCTTAATATCACTAAAAGTGTTCCAAATGGCAAATTCGTCGGAGTGAGCACATCATATGCTCCCATAAAGTGGCACAATTGCAACGTTTGGTGACACATGAAGGGGGATCGAACCTAGATCTTGTGCTGGGTGTTCAGGCACTTTAACAATTCAACTATACAAGACAGATTTATTATCATCATCAACATATTCGATGGTTGAATGATTAACGAAGTTATATGCTCGTATAGGAACTAAGCAGTTTTAATAAACATATGTTTTCCATATACAGGAAAAACACAGCTTAACAGAATCGCATTATAAAGTAACAAACAAATGCATAACCAGCTTCATGAATACAAAGTAATTTTAGATGTTTGAACTCAGATTTTTTTCACATACTAATAGAACTGGTTTTCAATTAATAGAGAGGAAATAATTCGCGAATTTTTTTTTCTTTTCATAAAATAGGATATTGCCTGAATATGATCATAACTTTATTTATTTATGAAAATATAATATGAATAACGAATTATTTTTAGGCGTTTCTATTCCTTTGTGCGGTACTATTCCTGATCGACGTCGTCATTCAGATCGTTAAACGAAACAAGTGACTTTTTCGTGCGTTCGTTACTCTGCTTTCGCTCTCGCTTGAAATGCTTCCCTTACCGCTTCTCATCTTTCTATTTCGCTTATTGCTGAATGCTTTACTTCCATAAAACTTCTGTTAAAATCTACAAAATCATCCGAGAGTCAATTTGCTAACGGATATTTACTACCAATCGGGAACGTTGAAATAGAAGCTTACTTCCGGGAAGTATCATAGAGCTTTGATCACTAGATAGGTTGCGAATATTTCTTTGAAGAATGTTTTTTGTCGAAATTAGGGGTTTGCTTTGCATGTCATGAAATCATTGCCTCTTATTAGCGGTGCTTCCTTTCATATACCACTTAGGATGTGACAAATCCCACACAGCAAGATTTAAAATTACAAATTTTTCTTTCAATTTACGCAAACAATTGAACGTTGAGTTTTTAATCTCTAATTTGCTATTAGAAGCGTGAAGGTTTTTTAACTTTGGAACTCGAAACTAATATTGCTTTCTCAGAAATATGAGATGGCTTGAAAGGAAATAAACAACTTATTCATGACAATAACAAATAACTTACGCCAATTCTTTTGTTTACTTAGAGCACAAGAAAAATAAATATTAACACGAAAACAGACTGGAAAAGAAATCATCCATGCTTCGAGTAGCGTTTTTTTTTTTTTTTTTTTGCATATTTTCTTCGATTATTTATTGATAATATTGAGGAGTTTATAAAATTTTATTCTGATTGTAAAAAATATTTTATTCAGCAATCTTTGCTTTATTTTCACATAAATCGTGTTTTATATTTCTATCGATGTTTGTTCTTTAGTTCGTTATCATCGCTGAAAGAATGCGCTTTTCTAATGTCTCAAAGACCTTTTCATATTTTTGCTAATTTCTTCATCTTTTTCTGCATTGATAAAAATCAATTTTCCATCGCTTTCATATTTAATTTTATGCTGCTTTGCTGATATGAATTGTTTTTTTTTTTTAGCGCTTTCTATTAATAGAGATTATTATATGAGAAAAATTTCACTATACGAAGTTGATTTGTTGATTGTTTTAATGAAAATTTTTGTGCTTATCAGTCATCACTAGAAAAAAAAAATTGCCAATTAAGAAGTGAGTTTATTTTCGAATCGATTTCTTGCAGTGAATATATTTGATAAATAAATAATAGCTTTCAGCGAGACAGGACGCCGAATTATTCTACAGAGGAGCACTGCGAGGGACTCCATGTAATCTACTTGAAGCTATAAAATCTCTTGTGATATACTTTGTACAATTGTTTCATATTTTTTTCTTTTTCTCTGTCTTCTTAAACACTCTAATCGATGAACTTAATAAAGGATTTCCTTTAAATTATTGTCTTTGACGATGAATAGCACCTCACAATCTCATATGAACGATTCTTTGTCCACTTTCCCTCCCCTTTCTCTGTATTTCCCAACCCCTCTCATATCTTCTAAAAGGCATGTCGGTTCAGGCACAACACTGGACGGTAAGAGATTTCGCGGCGAATTTCAACAAAATTACATATTTCTCCAGAAAAAAATTCATTGTGAAAACTCCTTAAAAGGCTCCTCAAGGCCGCCCATGAAAGAGAGATCGTCCTCCTTTGGTTGAACCTGCTAAACTTATTTTTGGCTCTTATGCAATGCAATGTGGAAAGAATTCCCGGTTTCCTTTGGAAGGGAGGGATTTATAATCCCTCTTCTTCCACTATTGTTTTGGCTTGAGTTTTGTTCAGTTTCTTATCAAAACTCGAAATGGTCTCTTTACTTCTCATTACTCCATTTGAGTAGGTAGGGTTGCAACCCTTTGGGTACTTTTTACTTCCCTTCAGAATCTTTTTAAAGAATCGATCATATTCTTTACACGAATTGTCGATGAAACTATCGAGTCTCATAATTTTCAGATTTTTGGTCGAATGGATGACGCCATTTCCCGTTGTATTTTATCCACAGACGATAGTACGACGAAATTACACCCAGCAATTTACAACTTACAGATTTTCTGGAACTAAATCCTCCCTCAGGGCATAAACTTCAGTATAATCTATCGCTAAATTTCAGCAATAGAAGAATATCTCAAAAATTTAACTCAATATAACCCTTTATTATTTTGAATTTTGTTGAAATTTGAGATGTCTTTCGAAGGAAACGATGATTGTCGGAGCAAATAAAACAACAATTGCAGCCGTTTCGATTTATACAAAGTTATATGGGCGAAAAAAAAAGTTTGTTTGTTTTTCAAAGGTATCGCATTCCATTGTATTCTTCTTCATCCTCCAATTGTTGCTTCTTTTTGGCCCGTTCAACTTCAGCATTTATATATGCCTTGAATTTGTTTATGAAACGAGGCAAATCGTAACTGCAATCGAATATTTTTGACGATTTGATAAATGATTGGTTAAAATGCTTGATTACATTAAACTGGTGAATTAAATTTTGCTGAATAAATTGTTAATCAACAAAAATTTATTTTTTAGATATTTTTGTCTT
>JAAVTS010000910.1:53759-66338 GCA_022845575.1 Baylisascaris ailuri | reverse complement strand
TGCTAGCCATCAGGTGAACGCGAATGAATCGGAATTTAGGAATTTTTTGGTTTGCTAAGCATCAACTAATTTTTATTTCATTGCATACCAGCGAGGTGACCATATCGCTGCATGTAAATCACCTGAGGAAAAGAAGCACAGAAATACAATTGTGAACTGAACAACCAGCTGTCTTTAAGACAACAAACAAATAGGCCTAAGTGCCCTTTGCTTTCACAATAGTCAAGAAGATTGAAGCAAAATGTGTGCGTGCTAGGGTTCGCCCACTTTGTATTTGAGTGGGCAGATTTGAGTAGCACAACAGGTATTTGACTTATAACTGTTCCATGCGTCAAATAAATATTGCTATAGTTTTATACTAGCCATCTGCTGCCTAATGCCATTTAAATAAAGAGGAAAACGATCCCAAAACATAGGAAACGATAATGTTGAGGATTGGAACTGCCTTCTAACCACCACCAAACACAAGCATGCGTTCTGTTAAATCTCCTAGGTCACTATCAATGAAAGGCAAATAGTGCGGTTCATAAATATAATCGTTTAAGTGATCCGCTAACCGATAAATATACTTTCTGCGTATTTCAACATCAATATTTTCGGGGAAGGGCGAGGGGGTCTATGAATGAGGATCCGGGTGAATTTAGATTGCCGGGAGAAGAATGTCTACCAGCTTTTAAGAAATATATTAGAAGTTAATAAATTTTGTTCGCCGTTCAAAATTGTGGATGAAAGCTCGGTCATCGCATATCGGTTTCCAAATCGTTGAAGTGATACTCGTTCCGGTATTGAAGCATTTTTGAACAGTACAGCATTGGGTTTTTCTTGAAAACAGAAAAACGGCCATTTTCGGAGCCCTACCTCTGCTGGTCAAAAACCTCTCATCTCAGAATAAATGTTTTTGATAATGCAGCTCCAAGACCCCTTGATTAGATTTCTTTAGTGAACCATTTTGCCACTCTTTAAAAAAACCATTAATTCACACCTGCGTTAAAATTCACACCATTTGAACACACAAATCTATTTAAATTCCACAGCAATGTTGCTCGACAAGTATTGTTCGTTGCACGTTTCTTAGAGTGTTGTAGATGGTCCGAATGAACGCCAAATAGACAAAGCGTGTGTCGTCAGCGGATGATCACCACCCACGAAGCGAGTTTGTGGCGGTCAGCTGCCCATTGGCATGCACTCGGGGGTCTCGTGCCCGTACAACCAATCATCCCCTCCTCGCGGTTGTCATTTTGATCGCCCATCTTTAGTGCTCTCTCACGCTCCTCCCCATTCCGTTCGATCCTTTAATTTGCCACTATACCCTTTTCCTACACTGTTTTTATAACGCTCAATATCGCTTCCTGTTTTCAACGGTTTTAATTTTTTATTTATTGCTCTATTGACAGCTTGCTGTTTTCTTAATAGGTATATGTCGTTATCAATTTTTTCTACGATGGAAATGTAGTCATCAAAAGTTCCCTTAATATTTGAAGTGTTAAATATTCCATAAATGATGTCGTTAGCATATTTTCGAGGAAAAAAGAACCGTCGACCAATAACGGAAAAGAATTTCTCTAGGAATTACTTGTACGATTAATTCAGAACTCGAACTAAATGCGCAGTTGAATTTATGAAGAAGTAAAGCATAGAGATAAATTTATGGAGGAACTAATTTCACAGTCTTTGATGTCGACACTTATTGACAAATCCAGAGCTCATCAATTAAGCATAATATTTCATTTGTGCAGAATTCTTCAACTTTAATTGGCATATAAAAATTAGATTATTCGGGAAAAGATTCGTTTTTCAATCGGCAATCGCTCAAATCTACAAACCTTATGTTTGAAGTCCTCACTTAACAGCATCCAAAGTCATCTGCTTTTTAAGTGTTTTCGCAAATTTGCATTTGAAAAGCCCTTTATGTCAACATTGTACCCGTGTGTGTATGTCGATTTGCTGGTCCGTTCGGTATTTTCAACTCGGGATCCACTGCAGCTGGAGTTACGATTTATTACGAAGAAATAGTTGCAATGCGCATCATAAAGTGGCAATCTTTCACACTGATCAATGACCTTGGAAAAGAGTTGCCGATATTTAAATGTATCAGAAAATTTACATACACTTCATTATAGTCGCCTTTTTATTTTACGCTGGTCGGGTCATGAAAAAGATGAAAAAGTGCCAGAAGAGTTGGTACAAAAGTGCTATTGGAACTAGCCTCATCAAATCGTCCCTTTTACGAGGTATCAATAAAAACAAATTGAATATGCAATATAATGGATTCATATTTTTGGCTGATCCGATCACCGGCAAAAAATTCATCTATATTCGACTTTTTTTGTGACTGCACTGGGAAGAAATCAAAACCGAAACGATGCAAAATGCTTGCAGATTTTTTGACACCTTTAAGTGTCTAAAACTGCTTCCGAAATCAATAGATCAAACTAAATTAGGAGATAAAAAGGTTATCATATGGTGTATATTGTAGCCACCAACTAAACGGGTCTACAGAAACGCATAAAACATTGGGAATGTCTGTACGGACGGTGGAATCAGTTCATACATAAAGTCGTCGTTGAATATGTTTTTTTAAATTGTTTGTTGGGAACTTACGAAACCGGTTGGTCATAAATGCGAAATGCGAAAAGCACCTCTTGTTTCAATCTCTCTGATGCCTTTCTCTACTTATTGCTTATTTTGGTGAGAAAAAAGTTGTAAAAACATTTGGGAAAATCTTTAACAAACAAATATATTTCATCGCGGCGTCAATCAATAAAAAACTGAAGAAATGTCGTTTAAACTTTCAAGGCATTAAATTCTTTTTGAGATTCCGTCACTGTAACGACTTCGATCGGCGGAATTCGTCTCTCATAGCGATCACACGAACATGCTTATCGCTAAAACATCGCCGATTATGTGCGTCGATTTGATGTCAGCAGCTATCTCTCTCTTCAGCTATTTTTCGTTGTTCATTTACACAACTCATTTTTCGACGAAAAATATGTTGTATAAATGTAAAAGATGTCTGCTTGTGTCTTTATCTGCATCTGTCTATGTCTGTCTGTTTGTTTGGTAATCCGATTTCTGCATTCAGAAGGAAACTTACGACGATTAATCTCACTACGTTAACGCTGAATTGACATATAAAACTCTATTTTATTTTTATTGAACACTTCCGTTGTGGATTGCACAAGTTTAAAGATGATGTGCAATTTGTGTATGCAAGATTTGAACCGGCTATATGCGAATGTACCAAATTAGGAGCGAGTCAGAACTGGCACAGAATGTACTTTCGCAGTCTTGCTCACCAAACCAACCGGTTGCAAGGATTACCAGCAAATAATAAAATATGCGCAATAATATATCCGTATTTTGGAGTAATCCGATCGCTATACTGGTCTTTCTTGAAAGATTAGTTGTTTATGGACTGAATGGTCTCGAGTGAAAGTCTAATCGATTAAAAGTGCATGCAAATTTTTATGCTGAGTTGATGTTTTTAAACTCATTCCTAATTTGCCCGATCAGATTGATTATTTGTATAAGAGCTCAATCAGTGGTATACGTTCCACCCACCAAATTTCCTTGTCTCAGCTTCAGTGATTTCCGAGATGATAATGCCGCACAGACTAACAGACGCTTACATACAAATGTGCCAACATGATGCTCCAATAATGTGCTTCGCAGACATAGGTGGTCGAATGCTCACAATAAGTAGTGCCAGGGTAGGTGGCACGATATATGCTTTATAATATCATTCTGCATAAAACAAGAAATTTGCATTATAAGTGAACTCATCGCTCGTAAAATTCATTCAGAAAAGATCTTTTTTTCCTTCAAGTGAAACAGCTGTGCATTGTAAATCCGGTCTATGCGAAATGCGACTTGACCAATTGTAAATTACATGCAAATTTCTAGACGCATTTAACTGTCTATAAATCTTGCTTAAAAAGTTGAGTTCAAGTTAACAAGTTAAACTGCAAATTGCTTTAGATAGAGCCTACTCACATTCACGTCATACAACCTAAAATTCCATAGCGCGTATACAGGTGCACAAAAGGGGTTTTCTCATCGAATGTTTTGCAAATCCAAATTTGCAAAAGTACATAATGTGCAAAACTTAGTGCTCTAGAGGTTGGAATGATGAAGTGTTTTTTCCAGCTCGTGTAAGTGAACCTGTTGTTGTGCAAATATTTCAAAAACAACACATTGCCCTTTCTCATGCTTTTTTCTTACGCGATTGTTCGATCGCATAAAAACTCAGCTAAAAATTCGTTATTGTCTCGATTTCAATCTACTGTGGATGAGATTTTAAATGTGAATATTCTAACACATTTAAAGATGAGGAACAAAAGGAAAATAATCTTTCGAAACAAAACTAAAACTTGGTGAAATTAAAGGTAAATTGTTGCATTTCATCGTCAAACTTCATTGTTTTGAGAGTTAAAACTTTTAAATTGAAAGGCATTCATGCGTAGAAAAAAAAAATCCTTATTGAATTACAAACAAAATCACAGAAAAACAATGATGAAGGAATTGAATAACGCATATTTCAACGAAATTGTCCATCTCTTATTTGTTAGCAATATTTCGTTGCCTTTTATGCATACGCTAAGTAACTTACACAACGAAAATTTAACCTACAAATTTCATGATATGCGCAGACGATGGGAAAAATAAAGCAAAATGATGTTTGATATACTCAATACCTTCAGCATATTTCATAGCACCATCTTTTCCGTTTTTTAGATTAAACCTATCAAACTAATGAATACGAACATTCCAACCAAAAAAAAAAAAAAAAAATGCAAATTATTTAAATATTGTTATCATTTTCCTTATCAATCTACTGATAGTGTCAATGTGTTCCTCGCCATTCTAGATGGATTTATTCGTGAAGTTTTTCAATAAAACCTACATCCATTAGGCGTAACCTACAACTGTTTTATACAACTAAAAGGAAACATTGCGTTACGTTGTTTCCTCACAATCACAACAACATTCGTTGGCGTTTTGGTGGTGTCAACATCACTAACGACGATATCGTCGAAATGATTTTTCCTTTGACGCAATTTGGGTTGTTTGTAACGTCGATTCTTCCTTATAAGTACAACTATAACTGTTTGATGTACTTATAATTATTTCGTTGTTTTCGTATTCTCACAGTTGTTGAATTATCTCATTTGAATGATTTTATCCATGAATGCACACTATCCTGAAAGTTGTAATTTTTTTTTTTTTTTTTAATAAAGGATCCCAGACTATCGACTCTTAGATGAAAATATGTGAAATCTGAAATTATTTGAGGAGCTTTTTCTCTTTACAGATAAAATTTGCAATATGCTTATGTGTGCGTTGATTTTTAGCCGTAATAAGAAAGTTTTGCCAAATTATTCTAAATTTTACAGGTTGTTTTTCCAAATAACCAAAATTAATGATGGTTAATCCTTGCATCATCCTCCATTTGTAGTTTGTGGCAAAAGACGCACTGATGAGGTAAGCATGGAAGTGCATGTTGAGTTCGTTTATTCATCACGAGCTGCAAGGAACTACGGTGAAGCGATTTGTTTTAGTCGCTGTAATATACCTTATAGCCCTTCCTCGCATCGTTTCCGTTAATACTTAACCTATGGGTTATTGGCACTTAAAGGCACCACGAACTTTGCACGCTTTGTTTGTTCTGCTATTCATTAGGTACTTGAAGGTGCGGTTTTTTTTTTTTTTTTTTTTTTTTTTGCTTTTGGATTGATAGTGCCGATTGTTCTCGCAAGAAAGTGTTTTTTTAAGAAGTTTGTTCACAACTTTGCATATTTTTATCAATTATTTTTTGCATAATTTAAGAACAAGTCGATTGCCCTGTCTAGCTGGGATATAGAAGCTTCTATCGTATCGCTTTTCTTGGCATATATTTTCAGCGAATTTTTCTAGCATAGTATATTTTATATTTCAAAAAAAAAATAAATAAATAAAAATTATGGGAAGACAAGCTGATTAGTTGGCACAATATGAGTTTTTGTATCCCCTTCATCGTGCAATCGGTTTCGTAAATTACCAGGAAATTATCAAACATTTGAAATAAGACGCTCTTATTTTAACCGATCCGATCGTTTGTGCCATCGGAAATTCCTCTTTTTGACCACTATTCGCACCATTTATCAAATTATTTGTGGTTTTTTACTGTAAACGCTTCTAAAAATTACCAATATCATGTTAAGTAAGTAATTTAGTAATCTTTTGCGGTCAAAATTTTCAATATTTTCTTTCCCTGAAACGCTATATTATTACTGTTTGAGTCTTGAAACCATTTGATGACACTGAAGATACAATAGGTTGGATACAACTTAACGAAGAATGAGAAGTGCATATGGGACAGTTTTGTTGGTAAATGGAGCCATAGGTGGGGTTTTAAGCGATGATACTTTGCGAAGGTGTACTCTCTCAAACGTGTTTCCAAACATTACTGAGTAGTTCTGTCAGAAAAATATAAAAAATACTAAGGTAATCATCGCTGAGTGTAAATGCACTTCTGGAGCATAAGTGACCACATATTGTTCTTGTTCTGAATTATAGAAGTTCTGAAGTCTCATTTTAAAAAAAAGAACTGAAAAAATGGAGTATCAGGGTACCTAGTACCATCACTAGTTACTAAAAATACCACTCAGTTGTGTTGTTTCGGCAACATAAAAGTGTTTTTTTTTTTATTATGGTTTCGAGGAGGGGTCCACTGAATGCTGATAGATACGGGGGATGCGCATAACGGATGACTCGTATCTTTCATTACTTATCGGGGGCCTCAACTTTAATCCTTATATTACCTGATCTTTTTATGCGTATTTTATTTCTGGAACTATTCCCGGACCGTTTAAGTGGGGCATTACTTAGTAAAGAACTGTTATTGGGTTAGCTGAAAATAAGAACTGTTATTGGGTTAGCTGAAAATATCTTCAGAGAGATGAAAAAGACGAATTCGCGATGTTGTTTTCGTCGTTTTCTCCATGTCGAAAAACTCGTGGTGTTTTGGTCTCTGCATGAATGAATACGATGTAGTTGATCGATGACGTCTTACCGAATTTCATCGCCTTTGATATATATCTGCGCCCTTGTGAATGGCATGCCCTTTGATCCTATCGTTCGTCAAAACAGAGCATTCACTGCCACTTTCCGCTTTCAATGAAATACTTTTGCATGGCCCAATGTCGATATATACTCCGTATAAGTTACTGATTATCGTGATGAGAGTAACAGTTGGCGGAAATGTCCCAAATAGGTACAACAACACGTTCTCATCTCCGCAGCCAAACGGTTGTTCAAAAATGCGTAAGCAATGATAGAACGCTCAATAATGAGCTGTTTTTCGGTAGATTTCATAGCGCCATTTTTCTGTGAAACCGATCGCTCTACAAACCTTAAAGCAGGAAAATTGTCTTCGGATTGCGCTTGATCGGTCAAAAAATGAAGTCGACTGGCAAGTTTTAATGTCTATAACGCCTTTAAGTGCTGATAGCTCACGGACAGCATGATGAACCATCAAGAATTTGGAGATGAGAGGCCACCAGATATGCTCAACAAAATGCATCTCTATCAGTTTTGCGGTTGTGGTTTGAGTAGACGAAACTGCCGCATATCCATACACAGATATGTACGCACACAGATGGTAGGCACACAAACATGTACAGTCCCATACATATATATTTAGAAGTGCGCCGAAATTCTCGTTTCAGGATCTCGAATTCCAGTGAATGTTCTAGTGCGATTTCATTTCCTTAGTTTACCTACTGCTCCACTTTATGAAAACCTTTTTTCCGATCTAATCCTGACACACGTTAACATTGGAAACGCTGCAAAAATTTGCAAAAGCTCTTACAACCATATAAGGAGTCTCACTAAGATGACGCCTTCCATATCACGAAAGTTATGTTAATTTGAGATGAGGTCAAGTAGTATTTCTATCCGAATGTTGCTAAGTTATCTAACTGCTGAAACGAATGTTCGAAACGTCTTATGAAAGCTCATTCGGCCTTGCATAGACCTTCTGGATGAGGGAACCCTATATAAACGAAGACAATTGTTTGAAACCTAGGCACCTTTACTGAGTCACTATGGAGGCGAATACGATCGTTTTATGAACATAGAACCCGGTCCATGTGGATGCTCTTGACCTTGCTGTTGTTCACTTTCGTGAGAACGAGATTGGTGTGCATTTAATTCGTAAAAGTTTTCACTAATTTGATGTCACAACGCACAAAAAAAAAAAAAACGGCTGCAATAATCTTCCTCGACGTTTGTGCACATCGACATTTTCACTACCGATAGAGGAAGAGGATATGAAGCGATAAACATGGAATAGTAGATTTTGGAGGAACACATCAAAATATCATCGAATATATTAATAGGCATTCTATCATGAGCAGTGGTTAACGTCGAATCGTTTTCTGATGTCCTCTGTGTATGTATCTATGAGCGTTTGGTGATGTGTTGTCTATATAGAAGCGGAATCTTGTTTCGATGAGTTGTAAAGAGTTGCATGGCTGTTATTCGATGTTTGCGTCGCTGATTCAACAGTGATTTTGTTGAATTGAAAGTGGGCGGTGCGATAATTGTTAAGTGCTATACTTTTGACGAATGAATACACAGTTTTCACATAGAAGCTATTTTCACATTTCCCATGAGCAGCCCATTCATTATTATCAGCCTTATGGTAGTTGCCTTTCTTCGAATATTCTTTGATTCTTTTTTTTTTTTATTATTATTCTTATTTATTTCATTTGTGCAATATATCGAATATTTTATTTATTCATAAAAGAAAGAATTCATTAGAGAGCAATAGTTTGTGTAAAATCATGAATGTAAGTTGGTTATATTGATATGCTTGTGGATGTAAAGATTATTTATGAAGATTTTGCGAGTGAAGAAAATATAAACTTTTTTTTCTCCCAACAATTTTTAGTTTCTTATCAGCTCGTTGATTTGAGTGATTTTTGCAAAAATTTTGCAAAAAAATAGACGTTTTTCTTTTTCTTTTTCAAATGTGATGGTAGGAAAGTTTTCAGGAAGAATGCATCGTTGAAAAAAAAATCCTTGAAAAGAAACGAGACGGTTAATTAGTTGATGCAATTTTCAGTCAACAGTTTCATTCAGTTAATTTCTTTAGAGATTTTACTCTTTCTATCGTTAGTACTAATTAATCTTTAATTTCTGTCATCTTTTTCGAATATAGATGTTCTCAGGTACATCTTTAACAATTGTTTAAAATAAAAACAAATTTATTTGAATGTATCAAAAAGTTTGACTAAAAGCCAAAAAATTTAACAAGTGAGCTGTGATGTTTCACTATATATAATTCCATGCAATGAAAAAAAAAATGTAAACTTGTCAAACGACTGAGTTAAAAAACCTGAAATATTGAGCGCTCAGCATATGAATCTCTGAAGTGGAGGACGATATAGAGTTGTTTTTTCCTCGTTTTCTCATGTAACTGAATCTACCGATCTAAAATTACACTCAACTCCTTTTATTACTGCTACAACTTTTTGTCAAAATGCTCGAAGCTCCTCTCTCTCGTTCTCCTTTTTTTTTCTCTCTCTCCCTCTCTCTTTATCTATCTCTCTCTCTGCCTTTCTCTTTCGAACGTGAAGAAAGGAAAGAATCTATAGAATAAGGATTGGATAAGATAGCACGTGATCTGAAGAGTTTATTGTAACTATCGCGAACATTCACTTATTATAAAGGTGCTAATTAATGTAAAATAACTGAAATTAAAACTTCGGAGAAAAGTGGAATGGAAGTGACAAATTAAGATCCATAAAACTGTAAAGAGAAAGGATCACAATGCGATGGGAAAGCTGAGAGATTAAAAAGCGTTTTGAAGTTTATTCTGCTAAAAAGACTAGAAGTACACTCATGTGTACAACGTCATCCACCCATTCCTCGTGATTAAACCTTCTATATTGTCCACGTTTCGTCGTTGTTCTGCATTCATTCTCTTGTTAATTCATTTTATATGAGCAGCTGTTTATATCCATTATTGTTTTGCTTTTTTGTATTTCTTTATTGCAATTTATATTAATATAGTTGTGATATCTTTTCCTTTGATAGACTATTACATTGAAATAAATATAACTAGCCCAATTTTTCTTCAACTTTTGAAGAATACAGCATGTAAATCATAAACTTTAATTACTGAATAAACTCCTTAGGAGAACTTCGTTGAGCTTTTTTTTCAATGTTGTTTGAATTCTGTAAATTTTAGCTTGAAAAAAAAAAAACCCGAAAATGAAGGGATTCACATTGTTGAATAAATGCGGCTTCGAAAATACTTCTGAATTCTATTGCTTGTATAATGCATTTTTATAGCTTGTGATTATAGTGCACAGAGCTAGGCAGCGCCTATAAAATTTTAATGTATCATTAACTATGCTATTTGTAATGTTGTTTTTTTTCTATTTCATTCTTTTTCCAACTATAAACTGAGTAAATGAACTTTATGTATCGTTGCATGCGTAGAGTCTAATTAACGAAAAGAACACTTCTTCATAAGTTATCTTAATTTTTATGTAAAGTCGAATTATTGCATCATTAGCATAGATAGGGAAAATTGCAAATTCCTTCGCGGATCATGTTTGTTTATTTCCATAGTTGCTATTCTCTAAATTCATTTTCGAAGCGTTACAATTTCTTAGCTTTTCAAAAATTTTCCTATCGATCGAACTTCTAAATGAATGACACCGCATTTGTTTTGCTTCAATGTCAGTTGTAAGCAGAGATTTCAAAGAGTATTTAACGCATTATAACCCGATTGCATTGAGTCGAATTGGAGGAGTGTAGGGATATTCATTCTAGAAATTGAGTTATACGCAAATCATTTTAAGCTCATAGCTTTCGGTGAGGTCATGTTAAATCTCTATGAAAAGCAAACGCACAAATACAACATAAACAGAGCCGTCTCGTCGTCACCTTTGCGATGCAAACGTTCTTAAATCGATTATCAGGATCAAAAAAAGAGAGAAATGTTCAACGGGCCTTTTTCTCCTCAATGATTCAAAAATATTGCGTCCAAAGTTGTTTCCGTTAGTACAATTTCTATTGCTTTGGTATTTGTGTGGAACTCTCCTTGAAATATTTTTATCGTATGAATACTGAAAGTTCAGAGCAGATTTACAATATTTCAATGTTTTTCTTTAGATTTGGTAACCGTGACGATGCGCCAGTTAATTCGACTACAATATTAGAAGAACATGATGAATGTCAACGAGAACGCGGAGGAAAATGCTGAAAAAGCACTACACACTGACTATCTCGATGAGGATCACATCCAGAAAAGTTTGTAATCTTGTATTTCTCTTCTGCTCGCCTTTTTTTTTTACAAAAATTCATTAGCAAAGTTTGCACAGGTGGAATGTACTCATTGTATAGATGGCACAATTAGGTAGTATACACAGGTAATAAAAGAGAAAAAAGTTGTGCATCGTAACACAATTATTTTTTGTTCACATAGAAAGCGAACGAAGAGTAAATGCTCGTTTTCATGCATCCAGTTCATTATTTTAGGCCAATCTCTACACCTGTGTTCAAAGGTAGGTGGATGAATTTGGTGAAAACAATCAAAAAACCAACGTAACAGAATGCAACCGTAAAATTTTAGCAGTTCGAAGATCGATGGAATTTAAAAAGTGATGCAATTAAGAAAGAGGATAACATCATATACGCATGTTAAAATATTGCTTATTAGACCAACTGATTGTTCACTTGTGTCTAATATCAGAACATGAAATATCTCCCACAAAGTTTTCTTCAAAATTGATGAATAGCAAAAATCGGCTGTCAATATTCATTTATTTATCGCACTCATCGATTATAAAGGAAAATGTTTTATGCGATTTTGCACCCCTTAAACCTTTATCGATTGATGTGGAGGTAATCCGATTGGAATTAAATTGGATTTGATAGATCACCGTTAATTTAAATTACATTCAACAATTTTCATCACCTCATTATTACTCTTCGTTTGTAAAAATTGAAATTATTGAGACGGTACATGAAATATGAATAGATCGGCATGTACACAACGTTCACACTTATCACACAACAATGACGTCGTCATAATGCTGCTAGGTAAAAATTTGCAAAGTAATCATCAGTAAAATAACTACTTATGTTTTTAAGGAGAAAAAACAAGTAAACACGAAAGCACGCTAAGGAGACCCGCGCAATGTGTTTTTTACATTTCAGCGCATCAATCCAACCGGTTACCCAATAAAAATGAAAACACTCAGTAATGAGCCACAATGTCGAACCGCTAGTGTAAATCTCCAATTTAAAAAAAATCGTTTTCTGTGTGCGCCTAATCGACAGTAGATCCGAGCGGAAGTAGGTGTAGGATTCATAGTACATGAGTTGGAGCCACCAGGCAAACAAGCAAGCAGAAGGAAACAAACAAACGCAAACGTCACGATATCTAAACGTGTATTTTGCGAAAAACGCAAAGTGCTGAAAATGCTAAAAAGTTTTTCTTAGAGAACACTATATAGCAACAACACGGCGGAAACAGAAGGGAAGGTTACAACTCATACCGAATTTGTCGCCTGCTGTTTATCT
>JAAVTS010000910.1:39802-53590 GCA_022845575.1 Baylisascaris ailuri | reverse complement strand
GGAGGGAATTGTTTCCGCTTCTCACTGATTGTACCCATCGATTTGTCGACATTCACATAAATATGCTCATCATCATCCGTTTTACGTGTTGTGCCAAAGCCGCATTTAAACTCTTTGCAGAATTAATCACGAGTACCATAATTTCAGTGATTTTTTTTTTTGCAACCATAATACCAGTTGCAACTTCCAAATTTGTAGAAGTATGAATTCAGTTCTGAATTTCGGCTATAGTTTTGGTTTCCAAAAATCTTTTTCATTGCAATCATATTGTGGGCATTTAATCTCTGTCACGCTGTGTTAAGCAGTAATTATTGGCAACGTTTTATCGTAATCATTAATGTCACTTTAAATGGATACACACAATAAAAAATCATTTAATCACTAGTTATCGATTAACAAACATTTATCGAATTGTATGCATCATAATAGCAACTTATTTTACGATAGATATAAAATACTTTATTACCTGCTACAAGCCTCTCTATGTTTTCGATTTGCATCCATCAGCGATAGTGCTATGTTTCGACTACTCCCTGTTATGACGTGCATCCGATTACATGCATCGACGGATATCTACGTCAGAATTATTATCGCATTTGTGTTTTCGATAGGAATGGCGTTTCGCCTCACTTGAAATCTCTTAATGAGTGTTAAAACCAAATCTTTCACTACGGTCGATGTGAGGCGGAAATGTCCTTAGACACAATTAGAGTAATATCTCTGTAAGTATATTTCTGATCTTTTGTTTATTGAAAGGGATCTTTAGAAATGTCAAACTTTTAAGATGTCCAACACTAATTTCAGCGAAACTAAAGCTGACAAGTAAATATATGTCACGCGTCCCTTTTGAAGTCTGCTTCTATATTAGGCGACAAATTTTCATGTGATAAGCATAAATTCACGTGCATAATTGCTTATCACTAGCTTATCTAATTGATATTCGCTAGCTCTATCGACCCACATACATTCCCGCTGCTTAAAGAACAGCAATCGCTTTGTTTTGTCTTTCATTTTCCATCTTTTAAATCATCCTTATTGTATTAGCAAACATTCAATGAACGGCCACTCTTCTTCAATGGCCGGTCACTCTTCGTTCAATGACCGATCACTCTTCGTTCAATGACCGGTCACTTTTACTTGACAACAATGGACATTTTGATGACCGATTGAATAGATGAAACATCTTTAATCTTTTATGTTAGTAGCCGATAGATATTCCATGCTTCTTCTTTATGTTTGCGTGTCTATCGCTTGCGGTTATGCATTGAGGAGGAGACTGCTTGTTCATTAGTGTTGCGACATTTTTGGGATCAGCGACAACCGAATTCAGTGATTAGATGCGGTTGTGAAATTCGAACTTCTGTTTAATGCGTCCATTCATATTGCTTATTGTTTCAACAGTGATATATCTGATTGATATATATCGAAATAAGTATGTCGTAGTGCCTTCTTAGCTTCTAGTAAAGGGAACTTTTCCCAATCCATTTGCATATCTCATTTCTCCTTTCGTCTACAAAATTGTTTTCATTTGCTCTTAGAAAAAATTATACTTCGTATATTCAGTTTATTATCGTGTTTATATGAATGCAAAATTTTCGTCTATCTAATTATTTACATTGTTTCCACCTTAACCTTCTTGATTTGCATATATTGGTTGATTTGCATAAGTGAACAAACTCTACGAATTTTAGCTACTTGACTTTAGGTTTCCATTTCTTAAAAGAATGGTAATTTATTTCGAATTACGTTCTGAATCCGCTTGTTTTTCAAAATCAATTCATGAATAAGGGAATCTTCGAATATTCTCTTCAATATTTTCAAAAAAAAAAAAAAAAAAAACGACAATAAAAATCGTTTCGCTTTTTTTGAGACGTTCAGTTTCATTTTTCCAACTTCAATAATATTTCTTCGGCTTAGTCGTAATGCGTTATTATTTCAGCATAACTTTAACAATATCTTCATAGCAGCTTTTAAACCTCATACAAATATTTTAGCACTATTCAATCGTATATAATTTGTATTTGCAGAATTTCCTCCTCTGCGAGTAGGAAATCAGATGGGCACACCACCACCACCTTATTCGTTAACAAGCCCATGCCTTCCACCAATCGACACACAACAAGAACGATGGTCACCTGAACCACCTCCATCGTTTGAGAGTCTTCCAGCGTATCCAGCAGGCTGGTGGCATTAATATTCTTATCTTCTCTACTGAATATATATTCGCTGTAATTCACATCGATTGTAGGTATCGCTGAAATGCCCTCATTGATTTATCATTATTACCGACTATGTTAAAATTTCTCGAATTCATTACCAAAAATTTCCTTCTTCGGGACCGGGAAAAATTTAGGTGGCGACGCTCTGCCGGGGTCAGCTATCGGCTCTGTCTAAACTTTTGTCGATTTAATTTCAGGTCCAAAGTTGGAGAAAATGGAGTATCCAAAAAATATTCCTGGACCGACCTATGCATGTCCCCACTGTGAAGGAAAGTTCCTGGTAAGTTCTGAACAGCATCATTCGTGTGACATTCTAGGGGATGAAAATTGATCAGAGAGTGGGATTTGCCGAGCTTATAAGGTACCAACGTTTCACAGAAATGGTCATCTGCCCGATTTAATCACTTCTCATTAACATAACATAAACTAATAATGAACTATTAAAAGACAAATAAGCTAGAATATTAATAAAAAATTAAACGGAAACTGAATTCATCCTTTACACAATATTCTAAATATAACATTTTGGGCGATGATTGTTAATAAAAATGTCTCGTTGTTCCAGATAAAATTTTCTTGCAAAAGTGATGATTTGAATAGCTGATATAAAGATTTCTCATCAACCTTTAGGGAGGGTTAGAGGCAAATTTGCATAACGCTGAAAATATTTTTATGCATTGAAAAAAAAATGTTTTGAATTCGTTTTTATTGAGTGGGAGACCTATTATTGCGTCAAAGAGAGTGGAATTTGAGTGGAATTTATAAAATTGATAAAATATCTAACGAATTGGGAATATGTTTACTGTATAAATATGCAAAAGGGTTCATAACTGTCATAGAAAAAATTTTACAGCAAACCGTCATCTATCAAATTTTCAAACGTATCTTCGAGAGTATTATCCCATAAATTCATTTGTTCGTCTATTCATTTTGCCAATCCAAGCTTAACGAGAGGGCTACAGTAAGCATTTTCAGTATCATAGGCCTACGGGCTTGGTCGAGTGTCCATTCTGCCACACTGCAATATCGATTGGCAAATACGTAAGAATTTTTATTTACACAGTTACATATATAAAGGCGATATCAACCACTGCAGTATTAAAAAACTTAATCATTTTATGTTCAGAAAAGTATTATGTTATTTAGCAAGCAGGAATCTTATATGAATTCCTTCTCATCCATATGTAGTATTCAAACTTTCTCAAGTGGATTCGAGGAGAAAATTCATTCTTTATTCGAGGAGAAAATTTATTCTTTATCTCAAAGATTTTTCAGCTTTCCGTTGGAGATCCTGAAGTTTTCATTGAGGATGAATGAGTTTGACCCACTGAATCATTTCTTTATCCTCCATCTACCTCGGCATTTTCAATTGGGAATACACCAATTTCATACACCCGTTGCCATAAGTACATTCATTCTAACGAGAAAATGTTCAAAGATTGGCAATAAATTTTTCAGAAAAATGGGTTACGTTTACTCTATTAGTCGAAGCATCAAATACTACTAAATTGGTAGATTTTCTCTCTTTTTTCTTTTGGCTTTCGAAGAATTCCTGTAATAGTGCGCGATATCCTCGACCATTCCATTAATACTTGATTCAACTGATTAATTCGATTCCATCATTCATTTTCATTTTAAGTAGTTCGTTAGTTATGTGATGAAGGTTGCTGCTCAATACAAGTTGCAGTAAGCCGCCAGATATGTTTTAATGGTGAAGCTTATCGATAAAAGTTCGCTGTAAGTTGATTTCAATAGTGAAACTATGGCGCAAATTTAATTTATAAGAGTTTTCCTTTGTGAAAAAAGAGCACTTTTAGAGTAACTTTATTAGCGTATCCCTTCCACTGATATAATTTAATCGCTTTTTTTTTTCATTTCTCAGCTTGTAAGATGATTAAAAAACACATTTCACTCTCATCCAAATTTATTCGAAATTAAGTGATAAGTCAATGTTTCCGATGTTTTCGCTATGCGTGATCATAGCCATAAAGCGGTGTACTTTCAACGCCCACCACATTATACGATCATTGAAAAATGTTCGTAGACCATCTAATGATAGTATGTGATCGAAAGTCGAAAGTAAACGGTATGGTAGTTTACTATCAACAAAGGTATACATGCACTCTCATTGATGTATATTTGCTGCTTATCATCAATAATGTTCTATGAGAGAAATTATCGAATGTATTTTTATTATATAGCAAAATTTTTTCATTCTTTGTTAGGACGAAAGGTGCTGCTCCTATCCAATTCAATTCGTTGCAGATTCGTTATCGAGCATTGTGGCATATATTCGTTGGAATTTTCCTTCTGCTTACAAGTCTTACATTCTCTACAATAGTTACAATGGTAGTGGGTCCATCTCAGACGTATTTCTTGGTTACTGGTTTGTAGTTTGTATTATTTTCACAGTTACCTTCTTTCTGCCATATTATTTACTTCTACAAATATTTCATAAATCCAAATCTAGTTTTTCCTATTCAAATGGTTTTTTCGGTGGATACCATCTCGTACCTTGAGGTGGTATCCACCAAGATTACCCATCTTTGAGATGTTTAGTTTGTTGCCTTATCTAAGTATTTTCTAAAATGAATTCGTCTTTTTTCTATCCTTTCCGTGGTTTCATATTCTTTCAACTTTCTGGAATATGGGATATATAAATCCTGCTATTTTGTGCCATGGTTTCATATGGTGGCGTGCACGCATCACGATATTGTGACTGAGCCATGCAGCAATTATGGCGTGGTAGAAACGCATGATACGACATTTGCGCCATTTAAATGTCCCATAACATTGCTGCTGATGTTGCAAAGATCTTCAACAATATAAACGTTAGAACTCTTCCGTTAGGGCACAGATATGAAGCATTTGCTGACCCACGAAACTACGGCGTTAAATGACAGAAATTGCTATGTTCTAAATTTTCTTTATTAAAAGGTTTGAGAGGAATGCCTCCCCCCTCCCCCCCCCCCCGCCAAAAAAAAAACAAGAAAGATGAACACATTGCACAGAACAAAAACATCTAAAAAAATTGCACTGGTCTCTAAATCAAAGAAAGAAAAAATACGCTAACCCTGTAGAAGAAAAATCCCCCATCGAAAAAATGAATTCAATCGAAACGGCAGATCTTATAGAAAGGAAAATATTTGCCATCTGGTATCTAAGAGTGTAACCGAATTTTGGAGCTTATTAAGCTTGAAAAACTCAAAAGTTGGAAACTTTTGTGAATCTAAAAGGAAATATGCTTCTTCAAGAAAGCATTCTCTTGCGAATTAAATACTTTAGTTTAATCACATAAAAATAAAAAAGATAGGATGAATTATATTTTACAATTATGTTGGATTAATTTATGCTCAAGTTGCAATATGCAACATTTTATGTGGAGAATATTAAATAAATTGCTTAGGTACATGCACCATTGGTGCATAAAGATAGATTCTATGATGGTATTGCCTCATGCTTCAGACACTCTTAGGTACGTGCACCATTGGTGCATAAAGATAGATTCTATGATGGTATTGCCTCATGCTTCAGACACTCTTAGGTACGTGCACCATTGGTGCATAAAGATAGATTCTATGATGGTATTGCCTCATGCTTCAGACACTCTTAGGTACGTGCACCATTGGTGCATAAAGATAGATTCTATGATGGTATTGCCTCACCCTCACATACGCTAATAGGAAGAGAGGTGAGAATGATTTCGCAGCGTCTAAATAATCAGTCTGTACCATACGGCTGATCTTTGATTGTTCTGTCTTTCCTTATTTATTTATTTCTGTGAAAATAGATAGTGCGAAGCTGTAATAGCTGGTATTAAACCTTTATCTCGATGAATTCAATGCTGTTAAAGCAATTTACCTATTAAGAGCAACAAAATTGGTCCAAAACATTAGCAATGCTTGATGGAGAGAGGTACATGTTTCTCTTCGATAATGCGAATCGCATTCGTTTTGTTGGTTTTAAATGAAAGGAAATCAATAGATTCCGAAAGTTTCTTTGAGTAAAATGATTTGGTACCTCTCTGATAATTGATGTGTGATGCGATCAAAGTCATGCATTGCTGCTAGGAAATATTATTCTACTTTCAAACGGTGATCCTATTCCTCACCCACTACAATCTAAATTCGATGTGCTGAAAAATGAGAAACGACTTCTTGGTCTCATTTGAAAAAAATTTTAACTGGAAAATTTTAATAATTTCCAATATTTTCATTTTCCTCTCGCAAATGGAAAGGAAATTTCCAGAAGTTTCCTTTGCAATGATTTCCGATGCTTTGCTAATAGATAGTGAAATAAGCAGTTCTCCAAAACACATCATATGCAATTAAAAATTTTCTCAAAGTGGTGAATTTATATTTTTTTCTGTGGAAAATTTTGTTAGTATGATTGAATCACTATTGGTTGAATTGATTGATGAAGTCGTTTTGTGAATTAGAATTCCATGGTCTAAACGACAATTCAATTTCATGTACTAAAAAATTGTTTATTAAAAATAATAATAATGATTTCTGTTTTGATAATTAATTTTCTCTCTATATAATGAATTCATTTTTTTTCTATAGAAAATTTAATTAGCACTTATTGAGTGAAATAAATTTCTAATTGTTTGTGACTTAAATGTTGAAATAAGAGATATTTAAAAAAAAAATTTTTTTTTCAGCAGCATTGATAGCGCTTTGGGCACTCGTTGTGATTATTCGAGCGGCGCATTTACACTCGAATTATAAGGAAACGGAACGTATCGAATTCTAGCGGCGGATTCGCTAATCATCGTTGTTTTTATTTGAATTCATTTCTTCTTTTATGACAAACGGGTCCGCCATGCAACGTTTCGCTTCCGTCGATAATATATTGCAACAACAATAGCAGTGCAAAACGTTTTATCTTTGTTTTCGGCTCCTTCTTTTTATTGTGATATTCGCGTCGGTGATATTCAAAAGTTCATTCAACAAAACTCCTATCCATCATCTGTTTATAGTACATTATTTATGTTTTTATGCCTCAATATTCTCTTTTTATTTTGCGAAAATGTATGAAATGGACAGAAGTGTAAAGATGAGGGGATAACGGCCAAAGAATTCGGGGGTTTTTTTGTAGTAATTTTAGTGCATTTTAGGTTTTTATTTTTTAACATTGCACGACCATTCCTCGTTGAGGTGAGGGGGAGGAGAGGGGCGGAAGAACCACACCTTGGCGTGATGCATGTTTCTAACCATCGCAAAAACGAAAACACCTGGCAAATTATAGAGAGGCATTTTTCTCTTTTAAAATTTTCGGCTCAAAGCCACGTTTCGAAATGCAACATCCTATCGAGATATTGAAATTTCGCTGTGAACATAAAAAGTCGCCTTTATATTTTACGAAGAAACATCCCTGAGTTTTGTATATTTTCTCGAAAAGTAGCTGATCTCGAAATTACGCAGGTGAGAATATCTCGGGTTGTGATAATGAGCACTACGAAAAACCCTACTTGTAAAATTTAAGCAAGATTGATCTAGATTTGACTAGGATGATGTTTTAAGACATTTTTTACCCATGAATTTCACTTCATTATCCCCTCAACACACCTATCGTTTAGTTTGATTCTGATTTGTACCAGTTGCATCTTGGTTGCCAACATCTGGTTACTTTCTTCGATTTTTGCTGTGCTAGTTTCAAGTAGAAGGTCGTCGATATTTCCGTGGTGAGGTTGTCATAGCAATACTATTATCATTATCGAATTTGCTCAACGCAAGCACTTTACATCTGTATGGCAAATATAGTCCATAAACGACGAATAGGTAGTTGGAATTGTCGCTTGCAAGTTCATCTACAGGAAGTCCTCTATCGACGATTCATGGCGTTCTAGATAGCCTTGTTGTTGTGTTCCTCCCTTAGAAATAGAATGCCAAAAACCAATGGCTATTCCTTGGAATCACGAGCGTTTTGTTCCTTGGTTTCTTAACTCCTCAGTACTATACTACTACAATTTTCAACACAAATTTTTAGTTGGTACAACACAAGCCCACTTTTCCAATTTGCTTCAGTCGTCTACCATGAAGAAGCTCCTTCGTGACAGCTTGCGGAACGGCTCTTATACTATTATCACCTATGCATATACAATAGTGAAAATAGCATTCAGTCATGAGTAGTGCATTCGATGAATGGCGATAGTTGTCGGTCACTGCATAGAGCAAGTTTTTGTTACAGAACGACGACCTCACATTTATTGTCGTAGAGTAAGTCTACATCCACACCTTTGTTGAATAAACATGAAAATCGATCCGATTGGTCCGACTTGTCTCCAGGAAAGAAGTCCCCACAACAATGAATGTTTCACCTTACTTCTTCCAGAAGTAGAGGTGGTGATCGTTCTGCTCTCTCTCTCTCTTTCTCTCTTTCTCTCTCTCCCTCTATTGTTTGCTGCTGAGTGGGAATTGTTGCTTTGATTATCTCTCTATTTCTCTCTATTCCTCTCTCTCTCTCTCTCTCTCTCTCTCTCTCCATGAATACGCTTTTTTTTTCACGTCACCGAAGGCGATTGCCATCTTCAGGATCTGAATTCACATTTCAACTTCTTAGTTCACAGCCCACTCTCAGCCGTGATCCATATCGTCATAAATGCGATGACAACCATTAAAAGGTGGGTGTTAAGTGATAGCACAGCTCACAAATGGGTTGTGGTGCATCCGCTGGGATGGTTGTCTCCAGATCGAGAAAGGACAACGACTTATATATCTCGTCCTGAAGTTGTATCTTCTCTTCACTATGAAAGTGCTCTCTCTTAGCTTAGTCAGTTTTAGCATCAAGAATCGTCGCCATAAATCCGCTCTATTTCCCTAGCAAGTTGTATAATCAACCATCGAGCATTGTTGAGCATAAGTAGGAGTTCGGAAGAGGAGTTACATAGAGTGTGGATTTATAGTCTCTGTATTTATTCTTGTATATAGTTTTTCTTGTTCATTTATAAAGTTTTTTCGAGAGTTTTACATTTTTTTTTCATTCTTTGTTTCTGGCAAGCGGAAATAGAGATAAGAAACAAGAGGCAGTCCCATATTTATCACAGTGCATGGGTATTGCATATGTGAAAAAGGGGACCTTTTAAAGTGGTTTTGATCGAAGAAAGACTTGCCAACATGGTTAAACACTTCTGTTGGAACGACTCAAATTAGGTGATATATAACTATACATTCGAGGTTCTATATGCACATATAATTGTTTCTTCTTTTAATTTAAATTATCGTATGCAAAATTGATTATGCAGATGAAACTTTTCATGCAAATAAATATTATTTATTACTTAGCTGTTTATTCAAATTAAATCATCCATGCAAATCGACGACAAAAGTTGTTTCATTGTGGGCTATTTGCAAACATAGTTCAGAATGTTTGCAATGTTAGCACGTGCTTGGTGCCTTAGATAGTCGCAAACCGGTTGATTCATTCGACGGTCTTTCAACACAAACGGAAATGTGCACCAAAGAGAATGGCTTTACGTATCGCCTAACCAAACCAATTGTTTAGCAAATTTTTGGAAGCATTGCAAAACACAAACGGTCATGATGCGCTTTCTTACGAGAAGGACCGTTTGCACAGTTTTCTGAACGGAAAATTTATTATTATACATTTCAACAAGGTTGCGAAGTGAGATTATCGTGCAAATTTTATCTCAACAAATTAAGATGCGAATTTCTCTTGCAAACTGATTGACATACAGACATGCATCTTTTCAGCTTCATCCTTTTCCTGTGTGCTCAATTTTGGCTTCATCTCCGAAAAAAAACGAATATTTTAATGTCCATATGGCAAGAAAATGCTCCAAATTCACTGAAGATCCTTAAGGACAGCAAGGCTGTGAATAGACGGCTGGCCTTTCATCCAGCACATTTTATCACTGCAGATGATGTAGTTCATGAGTCGCACAGACAAAGACAAACACACATAGACATACTCAGACAAGGCATCGTCGTAATTCGTGTATACTGCTGTTTTCCATGTGAGTGTTTTCAAAATGTTGTGAAGGCATATAAAAATACAGCAAATGTTCAAAGGTGGATAAAATCAAGCACTTGAACTCCGAAGAGAAAATATTTTAGAAGGCTAAATGAAACTGAGAGTGACAAAATAATGTTCAAAAGTTTATGTAAACGCAACGATGGCGCAAATGGCGTGATGCTTTAAGAAGCGACAAATGGCACAATGATAAGCCCTTCTGCGCTTATAATGGGTGCACTTTCACATAGCGGCAACCTTTTAAACAAACAGACACTGCTGATTATAATAAAGCAACAACGGAAGAAGTGAATCAATTGTCAAGCAAACATGTCCTTCACTTTCCGTGCGCTTGGAGGCCAGTGAGTTTACTAATAACTAAATGTTGAATCGGAGACCACCCAGATTTCCGAAACTTCACTCTCTGAGGACGTCGAGTAATTTTCGACCAAAGATCAGTGCAAGACTGAAAAAAGCACACGAAAAGACAAAATGAACCCAAAGATATGCAACAACAAAACAAATTGTCGATGTTCACACTTAGACTATCTTATCTCAGCTGTTGATAGCGGCAGATAAACGTTCATTCGTTGTTGTTTCGATGATCGCACCGTCGCTCACGACTGATTTAACTATGAAACGCATAACTACTTCTTAAGTGATGTGTTATCCTATAAAACAATGGCAATAACGAAATGAACGAAAAGTCGAATTTTTCCGGAATAACTGTAAACCCCTATGAGCACTCTTTTGTTAATTTTCAACAACTTTCAGTTTGAAGATATTTTTAACGTATTATTCAGTGAGATATTTGAATGACGCATGAAAGTGCCCAAGTTCAATAAAATTCTGTGAATCATCACTGTTTTTGGCCAAAACTCCGATTTTCTTAAATCACCGTTCAACATTTCGCCTAAAATTTCAGTCTTTGTTTGTAAGGTTGAGCTTCACTATTTTCTGATCTCACAGCTCATTATTTCGGCAAATTTTGTTTGCATTCTTATTAGATGCAACTTGTTAGATTTTTTAATAGAGTGAAATTGGATTTTTGTGCGGTGAAATTGCTAGAAGTGATCTTATTTGAATGGTTTACAAAATGAGAGGATTTGATAGGACATTAAAAACGCCAAAGGGGTCGAAAATTTCTCGTCTTTGGATGGCTTTTCATTAAAATTACTGAAATTGTCAATCCCTTATTTATGCTTCTTTAGTGTTTGAGTGCGATCCATTTCTGGAAAACCTCAGAAGCGGCCCTTTAATTTATGGCACAGGAAAGCGGTAAGGGAGGGAATGCCAATGTTTTGTGATTGGAAGGTTGGTTGTTTAACCATCAACATTTTCACGCAAGAAAGGAAATACTAAACAAACCAGACGGTTGTCCCGCTTTTTTCTATTAAATATTTCATAAGAGCATCCAAGGCATTCGACAAGTGCGGTTGTAATTTGAAATAATTGTTTCTTATGCAGCTAGTTCTTCCATAAGCTTCCTTCTTCATAAACCTCTAACCAAAAACATTCACACTTCTTACGACGCAGTTTGTCGGGTCTAAGAGGACATAGCAAGGTTCAATCGATCCATTCCTAATTAGCGGTTGGTGCAAATGATCAAAAGAATGGGCTGTTGACGGCATAAGATTCAACTGATCGATGGACCATCAATCGGTCAGTGGCAAAAATCGATCAATAAAAAAGCACAGATTCAATCGATGGAGGAATTATGCATGCATATGTTTATTAATTTAAAAAACTGAGCATCGCACTACACCTGATGCAAAAAAATGCATAAAAAATTGCAATGCAAAGTGCAACAAACGTATGAATATGTTTATACAAATATGTGCACACATTTACATTAGCCACTTCATCATTATGCAAATTATGCAAAAACTTAACGAAGCGCATAATTAAGGGATGTGGAAGATGCCAACGTCACCTCTGCTATGAACTCCGCGCTGTTGTCGTCAACTATGAGCTTTTGTTAAAACTAGGCACTAGCAATGAATTCAATCCATTGCAGTGCTTCATGAGTTCGAGGTGGTTGGTTTCGTGCTCTCTTCATTGTTCGTTTTTTATCATCTGTGTTCCGCGAATTTGCACCTTTCGGATTTTTAAGATGCGGTCTGTGTATGCGTCTGTCTGTGTCTGTCTGTCGTTACTGTCACAAGCTTTTGACCGGAGTGCCATTGAACCTGCGGTCGCGATAGTTAGTAATAGAATCTACATTTTACACTACCAAGTTCAAAACATGAAGCCCTTTGACTTTGTGAAGTTAATTTTTACTAGAAAATTTCCTCAATTTGTCGCCTAAGTAGAAAAATAATCGTAGAGTATTCGCGCGTGGGATTCCATAGAAAAATGAATGCACTGTTTAATGCTATTTCAGCAACATATCGGTCTTTTAGAGGCGGAACTGTGGAAATTGTGTAACCATATGCTCTTGGAAGTGCTTTCTTAGTTGTTGCGATTCGAGAAAACCTTCAATATCGATGTTGTTCGATGGGATTTGCCTAATCTGTCACATTACTGAATATTTGAACCTCTAGGAATTTACTTAAATGTGAAGAAAACGTCAAGAAGTGGTTTTGTGCTTTCTGTGAAATCTGTACTAGGAGACCGTTCGTGTAAATATTTTTATGTACGCATGTATGTATATGAACTTGTTAGCAAAGTCGATTTGCATCACACATTGTCATATAATACGAAATTTACACCAATTCATGATCTTTCAATTAGTTATCAATGCAGAAACTGCGCTTTTTAGTTTTCTCTATTACAGCAACCGGTTGTTCAAATATATCAGAACATTGAATAAATTTCGCTTAGAAATTGATCGTTTGTAGAAATTTTCAATCAAAAACTATGCATCTCATTGAGGAACAAAACTGACCTTTATGGATATCAAAAAGTTATGAGAAAAACAGTTCATAGATATCAGAAAAGAAAAATATTCGTTCTGCAATGTGGATCGGTCGCGCAGCCTGAAGAGAAGCCGGCCCTGAGATTTATTTTCTTTGGCGCATAGTTCGGCATTGAAAATACTGTTAAATTCCCCCTTAGCAAGAAGCTGTGTCCACTTTGGACTAACGATTTTCAGTCTACCTCGCAACATATTCTGGAGAAAGCACCAAGAGCCCCTCTGTGTGGTCATTGAGGCGCACCATGCCCCTCCAACTCTATGCTACAATTTTTAAAGTTCTTGAGCTAAAACTCCAAAACGGAAACACATGCAGATCTATATGCATATGCACATCCACTACCACAGTAATTATTTCTGCAGAAATTTACAAACGTCTTATTCATAAACGAGAGAGAAAACTGTAAACTGTAGTCGAATGGGAAATAATACTTTACGCCAAGCGTTCTTCGTGCTCTTCTGCTCCTCCGAACCCACACCGCTCTTCCAAAAACAGTAAAGCTAATCTAAATCTACCGTTAATTAGGCCGCCTTGTTTGCAGAATCGTACAGCGCAATGGATCGTGGCGATATCTTATCGCAATATAGATATGCAGTGCTCACTGAGAGAACTATTGAAAGAATACGTGACATTGAGAGAGTGGTTGGAAAGGCTCGTGTCCAGAAGGCATTCGACCGCTG
>JAAVTS010000910.1:23695-36476 GCA_022845575.1 Baylisascaris ailuri | reverse complement strand
CCCCCCCCCCCCCCACTCATCTCACTTCCCATGGCCCAAGTACACTTTCCGATCAACTCGGCCACCAACAAACGATCCCACCAACAGCACTCGCGAGTTCACTCGCACATAAATCAATAAATATGCGAAAAAAAAATACATGCTAATCGTTTAACTCAGTGTATTCACCGGAAAGTAAGTATATAAAACTGAAAAGTAGGCAGTGTGGAATACAAAAAAAACATTGCCGGCCGGTTGTCACCTTTCTAAGTCATAAGCGATCATTTTCAAATCCTCCAGCACTACCAATATTTCCCTCCTACTAATTTAAAAACCGCTATTAACAGATTATTGCTTTCAACTAAATATCGAAAGCATTCGTATTGCGTGACCAAAGTCAACAAAACTTCAAACATTTTTTGCAAATGAGTAAAGGGATAGGATTTGACGAGTGCAACCAATGTTTTGGCTTTGCACTTATAATACACGTTTCTTCTCCCTCCCTCCTTCCTCTCTCTCCCTCTCACCCTCCAAATGACCCTCTCATCTTCGTCCATTTCAATGTTCTCCTATGAAGTAAACCAACTCATTCCCCACCGAATACAATAAAAAAGAAACTGAAAATGGAGACGCTCAAGAACCACAACGAAGAAAAGCAACCAAGGTACTTGTTCGCAGAGACGTTTACACTTTTAAAGAAATGACGTCATGCCATCCCTCCACAGTAAAAAAAACGTAAACAACAATTATTATCTCATCTATAATCATTGAAACATCGGCCGGTAATCTACATTGGGTAAAGTAAAATATGACGTCACCACAAGTGTGTCTCTGTCGAACTATCATCACTCTACTCCACTATACCTACCTCCCAGATTATCCACTCATTATTCACTAATGATGACATGCTACGATGAGGAAATAGCGCGAGGTGCGATCAAATGAAATTTGTGAAAAGCGAATTTGCGCATATAAAACGTGAAAAGGGGACCATATTCAAGTGTATTCTTACCTAAGATTTCATTGTATTAAAGACTCAAATTTCGCATCAGTTTAATTTGTTCACCTGAATACAATCTAATTTCACCAAAAGTCTTTCTGAATCCTCCATTAGCGAGGTTCTATTTCGTTGACGAATTCAAGAAATCCACCAGAGGATGTTGAAACTTAACTTGTGTAGACCCGTATGCGAATGGAGGCATAATCAAGCAATGGTCATAACACCACAAATACATCAACCACGTGCATGGAGGTATAACAACTTGGGCATAAATAAGGTATCTTTTATTGCAATTCCCAAGGTACCCACCTGCCGCGCCTATCTCATCAAATCGAAATCATTTAGCCAACTTTCACAAAAGCCAAAGCAATCCAGCAAAATTTACTTACAAACCGATCTAGGGACGCCTTCCTTAAAATAACTTGGAACATTAAAGGAGGCAGAAAAAAGAGCATTGACACAGTAAGTTAAAGAACTCGAAACATCAACGAAACTAAGCAACGAGAGGTGTGAGATAGACCAGAGCGATGGATAGTGCAGCATCTATTCGAGATCGTCGTTGTCGATAAGTCCCTCCAGGTTTCGCGCGCCCGATGCTGCATTCGTTGCCGTCGCCGACTGCTCATTACCCTCTTCAGACAACGCAAACATTCGAGCAAGTCGCTGAAAATATTCTCACCCTAGCCTTTTCCGTTTTTTTTTTATGAAAACAGAAGAAAGGATTTTATTGGTGACTAAAAGCCGAAAGTGCCAGTGGTAAAAGCTAAAGCGCTATAAAGCCAGCAAAGGCTATAACACCTGTTCACCAACAATGAGATCCGTGAATCTGTGTGCAACATGGATTTAAGACCTTATGAGGGATAAACGGATCCCAATACTTTTTTTCACTCAGGTATTCGTTTATCTTGGAAAAAGATGTAATAAAATGATGCAACCTTTACACTGTTAAAAAAATAAAATAAAATAAAATCGAAGTGAGGTTGCTGAAGAAACAAGAAAACATAGCCCGTATTTCAAAAAAATCGCTGTACGAATAGAACACAAACCGTTCTCGTTTCAGGAAGTTTCTGGATGATCATAGCGAAGTGCTCGGGAGGTAACGTTTGCTGGAAGATCTGCAATAGTTGCTGTGGCTGTCCACACATCGTTATTGCGTTGCATAAATGCTCCGTGCCTTCATCCAGATTGCCTGCAATTAATTTCAACCTTTTACTCTCCCAACAAACGAGTTCCTCCTCTGTTGCTATTCAGACGCACTAGTTTGTCCAACAGTTTCATAGTGCAACAAAGAATGTGAAAAGTTTGAAAAAGTGCTTTTTATAATAAAAACTGCAATAGTGAATAAAATCTGCAGGATCCCTTATTTAAACCCATAATTCGTCACTACCAAATATCATGCAACGACAACGCACTTCAGGAAGCGTTCAGGTGAACGATGTTACCTAAGTGGGAATGAGCACGGTAGATTTTTTTAATGCGAATCGCGTAAACCGTACAATAAATTGCTGGAGACATATGGCATTCAGGGTGGACCTTTCTGCTTTATTAAAGGCTCAACGAGGTGGAGTGAAGCAGGAGGAAGGGGCATGAGGAAGCAAATACTCGAGAAGTATTGAAACCCTCTGCGTCGGACTATGAAATTAAATTCTAACATGATCGTTCAGAATTGGAATATGTAGAATGTGGGATTTATTCTCACTTTTTCCTCCTTTGAATTTTGCTTATCACTGTCGAGAAATGCCAAATAGTTTTGCTTCTAGTCACATATGAGCAAGCAGATTTTCATTTCTGTTTGGACAATTGTTTTTCATATCCTCGCAACACCGACGAGGTCTGAATGAACTTTCCTGTGCCAGGACAACTATGAATGGACTATTAAGCATTTTCATGTGACTGTAGTTTAATACACATTTACCCTCCTTCGGTCAATACCCTTAGAATGAGGTAATCAGCGTATGAGTAATCAGACTATACTTGCAGAGCACAACCAGCAGTTCGCTTCACGAAATGGAAGCAAAAACAGATTTAAGCAGATAGCAGACAATACCCCAAGGCAATATTCACAAATTTGCTTTCTAAAGGGCGGTATCGAAGAGTCGACAGACATCAAACAGAATGAATGCGTGCATTTATTTATAGCACCCCAATGTTTCTACTGCTCACCATATTTGTGTTGCCGGAAGCGATCCTTGAAGAGGGAATCGATGAGAGGGAACAAAAAAGGATGGATGGGATATTACTAAGAAAAAACAGGGGTGAATCCCCGTTGGAGCCGACTGTTAAAAAAAAAAAAGAGGGTGAGTGCACAGATCTAAGAGAAGAAAAAATTTGGCAGAAATCCTGGGATGCTATAATTCGAACTGGGAGGAAGATGCTGCCACCAGAAATCCCCGAAAACTTAGGGAAATTAATTTCACAATTGGTTACTCGTATATAAAATGGGGTGGCATGGTGCTTGTTTTATAAAGGAATCGAGCAGGATAAAGCATGTATCAAAAGTACATCCATGTTCGGTAGTAAATAGTGATAGCGCATCAATAAGTGATTGAACGACCAGCACGCATGTCACCAATCGTCTTGTTCATGCTATGAAACAGAAGATGCACATAAGAAGGGATGCAAAAAGAGTTGACCAACCTTCGGCCATCATCTCTTCGCCGAGTTGCACTTCCTGCAGGAAGAATGCCTGCATCTCGGTCGGGTTGTTCACATCTGGCAATTGTCTTCCACCTGCAGTGGCACGACCGCCTCTTGCACTGCGTGCTGCTGCACGACGGTCTGAAAGGATACTTTCTGACGCATTACAGATGACAGCTTCGAACTGGAGTCGTAAGTGACCACATCTCGCATCATTTCTCAACTTTTTGTTAAGTTCTAAGCAAAATGTTGAACAGATAGATCAGCCAATGTATCCATTCCTTCGCATCCCCCTCCCCTTAAAACTGCCCCCCTTTCGATGCCAATAATATCTGTACCGATTTCACGATTGAACATTGGATAGCCCCAAAAAGGTGGCAAACCACACAACTACTCGGCATTTCAATACGGATACGAACATCTCCCTAATCCTATAGGCCGTTTCAGCTGAGTTTCACGCGTATATCTTCGTTTGAAGAGATTATAATCATAAAAGAAATGAAAAATGCTCGCGATCATCAAACGTTTAAGATACATGTACAGGGTCGTGATAGTGGCCTGAAGTTGGACGGAAAAAATGAAAAAGAAAAATAAAGTACCAATAATTAGTGATGGAAGATGTGGAAGGAGGAAGAGGGGGGGGGGAAGGACAAGAGGTATATTTTCAAGCAGATGAACGAACCCCACCGAAAGGTAGCTAGACTGGTTCAGGCCACATTAAAGAAGATAACGTAGCAAGGTAGATATATGCGCTCCGACGAACAACAGCCAAGAAACAAAAACACTCTTAAAACACCACTAACACAAGAAATGCAACTCAAACTAACCCGCATAGTTGAGGCAACATATCGGACCCAACAAACGTTCTCTTCTAAGAGAATAAAATAAAGCAGACACTTACTTTCCCTAATCTTCTGCTTATAACCAGGTGCAGATCGTCGCTTATGATCGAAATAGATACAATAGCCAACAAATGCAGCCGCTGCAAGACCGGCAGCCGTGACCACCTGTTGACGGGTGAACGCACCAAGGATTAGAGGCTGCTGCTCAGACATTGAATATTGCCTGCAAATGACTCGTAATCACTACATGGCTTGCCAAACCATTTTAAATCCGTGAGATATTTGCATACGCTTCTAGTATTTATTCCTCCATCTCTACATCATATCAAATCGAATTCAATAAAAAAAAAAAAGAAAAAGTTTTACATACACGCTTAATTTGCAATGAGCTTAATTCATAGATCATTAAATGTGCAAAAATTGTAATTATGATTTTACAAGAACGTCGTGTAAACGCTTATAAAAGATCACCATCCGAACTAGCTAGGGGATACTGAAGTACATGCATAACCGTGATGGGTATCGGATTCTACGTTCACATGATGGGCTGTTTTGCATTGAATCGTCAAACACCAATACAACACCTTCCCAAAATCAGACAGGCAAACAAATAATATAAAGTGATAAACTAATAAAAGCCTGAGTATTAATTAAGCATATTTCAACACTCGTTACATGTTAGCACTAAGGTTTATTCGCACAGTTCTAATACCTCATTCGTGATTAAGCGATGAATTTCAACTCCAAAGACTAACAACTAAAGTTATGAAGTTATGCTAGGTGATCACGTGACAAATGCGCCATTAGAAGGGTGGCACATGACATAAAAACGGAAAAGTTGAAACGTTTATAATACAGTAACTGTACTGTTAAAACCTAGTCCACACCCAAGCGCTGAAGTAGGCGTAAGCTTTCACTTGGTAGTTATAAGAAAAGCAGCTACAGTGGCACAATGCCCATTCATCAAAACTTTAACACAGCTGAAAACACCTCCAGAAGAGATCCACAACATTCATTAGTGCCTCTAAAACAACCAACATGGTCATGGGTGGTTACTCTCGGGAACGGAGTGAGCAACAGACATGAAACATTTCAATGGAAAACAATGGAAAATGAACAAACATACCCGAAAAAACAACCCACACCAATCAATTTCCCCAAAAACAAAACCACAGAGTTTTCAAAATCAGAGGAATTAAGGTCAGAAATATTATAGCTCCTCGCTGTAAGATCGTCTAGCAAAGCATTGCAGCACAATATTTACAATGTTACAAACCCCATTATTAAGTGCAAATTACAAAGAAAATAGGAAGCCGATTGTTTGAAGGATTAGAAAATCGGTTTTTCGGGTCATATAGTCCATGCGAAAACGTTCCATCCATTCAGATATTGTTTTAGTAGACATCTCAAAGTAGCATTCATACTATCGGCCGTTTAAAAAGTTGGCTTAAAAAAGAAACGCATGCGAGGCAAGATCTCTGGTTGTATCTTTTTTCTTTGAACTTCTAAAAAATTATGATGTCAATTCTTTATCTGCATTTGGTATGTCTATCTATCCATTTGATGGCGTCAACAACTGAATTATGGCAGCAACGGAAATATAAATTTTTTTGGCGTAATGCTGTAAATGCCTTATGATATCGTTATGCATTTTGATTTTAGATGATTACCTACTGACTGTTTTATTAAATTTCCGATCAGATTATTGAGTAGATGGTCTGAATGCAAAGTCGGATATCATCTTCCTCTCCACTCACATCTTGCATATCACCTCTTCATCTGTTTTGAGGACTCCTTTCTCACACTTCATTTTATCTACATTCAAGCTATTTATAGCAAATCTTCGATATATGGTTAAGGATTTTCTTTGCAGCAATGAATCTTCATAGAAGTGACGCCTATTACAGTTGAAACAATCAAAAGCATTTCCGATGATTGAGACTTTCGTTCAATCCCCATGCAGTAGAGGAGTGTTAAACATTGATATCTCTGCGCATATAAGCGGTTTCCTTCTTGCTTCGTTTCATGAACGCAATCGGCTGCTATTTCGATGCAAACTTGTCATCAAGAAAATGACTCAAATTTAAACCGCCTGAAACTTGGTTTACCTCATGCTTATAATACAAACATTGCTCGTCTTAAAACCTTTTTTTTTTTTTTTTTTTTTCATAGCTCAGGTTTGTCTTTACACCCCATCACTTACACGACAGACAAATTATCTGATTTTTGTGTGCTCTTAATTGTTTTAATCATCAGTATTCCCCCAAACAAAACCCTTTTTCTCACATATCAATGCAACATAATCCAAGGCATAGTTCAGTATATTTTAAGGGCAAAATATGAAATAATTGGGATGTGCCATAAAAACAACCAATCATATTGGACTATTTCAAGTAAGGAAATACGTAATATTAGTTTAGCTGTTATCAGCCTGTATCATATTTTTGAGAACGACGGCACCCATTTCAATTAGTGTAAGTATCCGTTGGTGGACCCTACTTAAAATTGCCATTGAGCATCGTCGAACAAATGCGATGAAGTAACAAATTACAACACTATCATAAAATATCTTTACAGAGGGAAGTAAAATGGAAACACAAACCAGTTTCGATTTATAAACACATAAGAGCCATACTGCCACAAGGTACTACCGAGAAAACAATGGGAAGCGTGGATGCAAAATCGCTTGCATAATAGACAACCGTAAGGCACTTGCGGTGAGCCAAGAAAAATTTACATATGCATCGATTATTTAATGCACATAAATAAATCAAATAACGCTTAAAACAATTAAATATTAAATTTATATATGTATATTCGAAATCTTCATAAGACCACTGTACACAACCATCACAGATTTGCTGAATTCGGCCGCTGATAAGAGCGGAGAGGATAGAGAAAAAAAAAAAAAAGAGGAGAGAAAAGACACCATATAAAGTACCGGAAATAAAAACATCATATATATCTATGAAATGAAATACTCTCTGCTCAACGGGATTTTCAATAAATGATTTCTAATGGTGATACAGCACAATTCTCTTCTTGAATTTTTTCATTTACATAAATGAACAAACAATTCACCCTATTTGCGTTGAAAATTTCAATTCTCTCTCTGCTAACGGTCGAATATATCTCTCAACATGGCTCTTTCTCCGTCTTAGTGATTGATGATTCAACCAAATTCATTTTACATTTTGAGTGAAATATCATTCTAATTTTTCAGATAAGTGGAAAGCTGATCCATTTCAAATGAAATACATTTCAGCAATATCCTTTCATATTTGAATAAAATTCAAAAATTTCTTTTCAACACTTAATAATAATAAAGTCTACTAATGCATCACTGTATATTTGAATAATATGAGTAAATCATTCGCAAAAAAAAAAAAAAAAGAGAATAAAACAAAGAAACGGCACCAGCAAGTTTAAAGAGACAATAAGAGATGTATCGAAACGAAACACCCGCTAAATAGTAGAATAAATTAATATAAATAATAGCTAAACGTTGCAAGGCATTCGTTTCGAATTGAATTGAGGCAAGAATAATCATTCGAAAAGAAACGAAAGACACATACAAGGAATCGGAAAAAAAAAAAGAGGTTAGCAATCGAGGGGAAAGCACATACAATACGATGCACACCGCTAATATAAACAACAACCTTTCTTTCATTGTTGGTGTGCCAGATTTGAAAGTATGTTGCATACTAATTGCATATGATTAGCACTCCTTAGCATTCGTCGGGTCTGTTAAATTTGAAAATAAGTCACAGAAGACGTTAGAGGTTTCCCATTCATAAAATTATATAACATTTTGAAGTAGATAGGTACAACGATAGATTAAACAGAAATTACTGAGAGAATGCATTGTTTTCCTCATTTCTATATCTAAGCTTACTGCTAATGATATCAAATTGCTAATTTAAATCCTCAAAACATTTATCTAAATTACGACCCTAAACGAGTGATAAATGATTTCAGTTTCTTCAACGAAGAGCAACGCATAAAAGATAAACTAAAATTATTGTAATGTGCCAGTGATGAATTCAAAACTGCATGTGATTTACACATTTTTGCTATTTCCCATAATTTCCCGCCGATTTTGGTAAATTTGTCTCTTCTTGCTTAAATCCTCATAAAAACCAGGAATATGAGGAAAAAAAACATAAAACCAGGAATTAACCCTTCAACATAGTTCAATAATTTTTTTAGGGGGAAGGGAGCGGTGGGGAGGAAAGAAATAAATGATTTAGGCAAAATTATATTGTCAGGGAGTAAAAAACTATAGGTACAAGATGGTTCACAGGAAACACATTAACTTTTGGGTTCCTCCATAAAGCAAATTTTCAAGCTAAAGAGCTAATTATGGTAAATCATCTCGGTACAATTGCTATGCACATAATAGTATGTTCTAGATTATAACTCATAAATCCTCTTACCAAAGACCGCAAAATATTTCGATGAAAAATTTAATATTTATGCGCTATCGGATATTCATAGAAGGAAAAATAAAATCAAAAAGAATGGTACAATCAAAAATTTGAAACTTATAAGAAAAAACGGTTATGCATATAGCACAGAATTACTTTGTTAAGAATTAATGAAAAATGCATAATCAATTGAAATTCTTCTTGAAGCAAAAATTATTGCAGTGAAGATGGATCGAATAAAAAATTCATATTTTTCTATTAACTTTTTTTATAGTTAAATGATTGTTGAAGATATTCCGTTATCCGAAAATTCAGGAAAGTCGTCTGAATATCCGATTGCCGAAGTTAGGAACATATAATAGAAGGGGGAGAGAGGAAGGGATGGAGTTTTTCAGTGACGAATGCTTTGCAGCGAGTGGTTTAATATCCCGCTTGATTGCCTCCTCATTGCGTATTGCTACCGTCATACTTTACGCGGTCACCTCCACCTGCAAACAGAGTAACAAATGTGAAATGACATATGACATATGCCTAAGTTTAGAACAGTTTATTGCTATCCTGAAGGAATGACCTTAATGAACTCAAAACTATCCAATCTCATCCCATATCTGCCGTAAGCTTAGCTTAACCTAGAAGACAGCGATGAATTTATGTAGCAGCATTTCTATAGCACAGAAATTGCTAATGTGTTATACAATTTGATGAGACCTGACCTTTAACCCATATGAAATCATTGAAAAATTATATGAAACTTGTAATAAATGAAGCATTATTCGAAATAATATTAGTAAAAGGGAGATAAGAATTTAAGCAATCATACCAAAATATCTATCATCGGGTAGACGGTGATTCTTTTGTGGATCGCGTTTCCCTTTTGGGCAATGACAGAAATCGGCACAAAATGGATGCGCAAATCCACACTCGTCAGCCGTACTCGAACAGTTCGGATAATAACTATAATCACTACTATAAAAAATCAAACATCATTCAAATATTGCGTGGGGTTGGTGAGTCTTCTACTTCCCATTCGATACTAATGATTAATATAACCCTTAGCTTTTAAGAAGACCGAGAAAGATGGGAGAAGATAGAGAGGGGAAGGTGGGGCATTGCTCATTCATTGTGCCATAAGAATGTCTTCATCAAGATACGTACGTAATGCATGCTTGAAGAAAATGGTTTTCCATAGAGATGCTCACCTTTCAACAGATAAATATGGAAGTGAAATTTGATCATTGTGGATGAGGTATTGTTGAGCACAATGCCCTATCGCCTTAGTGAATTACTCTCAATAGGCATTCAAAATGGAGTTGAGTGTCTCCACTCGTTCACTCTCAAAATTCAACAAAATTCACACTATATAAATAGAACGAGGTTTATCACCTTACATCAACAATATTTTAATATTGCTCATATAAGAGGAATAATATAAACCTTTTAAACAGAAAAATTTCAATAATAACCCATTAAAATAGCTAAATCGCCCAATTATTTTTCAACACGAATTCTCTAATAATAATATTTGAAAATTGTGGAAAACAATAGCAATGTCCGTATAATATTGTCATTCGATAATTTCGAAAAAAAAAACTATATGCAACGCACTAACTGCAAAGGTGGAATGGCTATACTGCTAAAGTTATTCTCAATATATAGTTGGTGGTCCACACTTCATTCTGTTTTTACAGCAAAGAAACGAATGCATCAAAATGGAAGAAGCAATCAAAAGTAATTCGACAACTCACCGACATTGTTCACGAGGATGCCAGAATCTACATGGGAAATCGAGTCGATGCTTTGGATTATTCCAGTGAATACATTGTGGTGCCGGTTTACTGAATTTGCCACCACGCTCGACGACCACCTCATCCCATTGAGAAGTTTGAGTCGACATCGATGAAGATGTACATGCACTACGATGCGAATGAACACTCACACTTTCTGAATAATGCAATCACTTTTTGGAAAATTTATTCACCTTATAATTATAAGTAATACCTCAACAAAACACTTCCCACTTCTCTTGCAGTGAAATATTATACCCATTGCCCGATCCGCCCTTCAAATGCACCTCCCCTTTCGAGGAGAAAAGTTATGGCCTTGAGATCTCTATGTAACGTTTTGCCGCACTTGTTATTCGTTGAAGGGCGGTACTTCATATAAATCGACTAATCACACCTAATCAACAAGAGACGATCAGAAGGTCGCATCCATCAAATAAAAGGGCAAAGAGAAAACTTCTAAAAAACAATCTAAAAAAAAACAAAACAAAACTCGTCTTGATAATTGACACACCAAACACCATGAAATATATTAACGTTTTAAAATAGTGAAAAATGAAAAATAAATATATAAGTAATAGCGAAAAATGAAAAATAAATATATAAGTAATCTAATAGAGCAACTTCACTTGAAAGATTGCGAGTGATAATCTTTGAAAATGGCTCGTGAATATAACCGAATTGACCAATTTTAATAAATGTTATTGGAAGTAGATTTTAAAAATATATAATTTCACCTTTAAAAATCAAAAGAGTTAGGAAACGAAAAAGAAAATAAGCGAAATTTTAATTAGCGATAGTTTAGACTCATTCGAAAATTAGCGACAAAATGAAAATCATCGTTGATTTAATAATCGATTGAATAATTTTATATCCTAATAAACCATCAAGAAACCAATCTTCTAGGTTTGAAGAAAATTCTTTGAATTTTTTTTTTTTAAAGTTGGTTTAATAGTTGTAAATAACCCCTTATTTGCATAGAGTATGCTACTTTCCCAATTATTTCCACGTTGATTACGCCGACTTTTTGGAAATATTTCAGTTCAAGAAAAGAATGGTTGTTCAGTTCATAAAAGATGCAGAAGGTACGCCTCATAAACCGGTATTATCAACTGAATTTTTTTTTTTTTGTTTTTTTCAATAGGCGAAACGGTTGTTTACATCTATCCCTTCTACACTAAAACATTCTTTCACAATGAACTCATATCTGAATGACCGTAGATTGATGAAAATGGAGACAATACAAATGAGAATTTTTTTTCTATTCATTTTAAGCCAATTTCTCAAATTTTAGCAGAAATTTGAGAGATAACGATCGACTACGATGCTAAGAATATTTTATTTTCATCTATGCGCTTCCTCAATGAATTTAACTTCGATAAACTAAGGAAAAAAAAAAACATTTTCATTTCAAATTATGCGAAATTTTCATTCCTTCACATCTATAAATAAAATCGTTTGNAACTTCGATAAACTAAGGAAAAAAAAAAACATTTTCATTTCAAATTATGCGAAATTTTCATTCCTTCACATCTATAAATAAAATCGTTTGTATGAACCTGAAATCTTTTTTTTTTTCGTTTTCCTCGTTCATTCTATTGTTAGAAAAAGGGGAAAAAATTATGAGTATCAAACAAAAGCTAGAGATTAAAATTCAGCCAACACTCGTTACGTTGCGGACAGGTGTGATAATTTCGTCTAGTATCTTCTCTCTGCCCAACATTAGCCTCTTCAGAAGTGAATATATTTTCCTTTCTAACAACAAAACCTTCTTTTCCTTATTGTAAAAATGAATTTCCGCAGTTCTTTGACTACTTTTCCTTCTCTTATCATCCAAATGCCTCATGTAGAACAGTTGCAACACACTTAATCATTTGTTGCTCTTCTGCTTTGCATATAAAAATTTCATTCGGTAGAGTGAATTTTTGCGCAAGCGTGAAGTCTGGCATTTGAAACCGAGGCCTCCATTCCATAAATTGTACAGGGAGAAGGACCGCTCTCCCTTTGGGAAGAAGTGGTCAGGGACGGATAAGGGGGAGAAGACGCTTGCATGAATTCCCACGTGAATGATATGGACGATAATTTCGGGAAATGGTATTTGAATAGCACTAAAAA
>JAAVTS010000910.1:0-13000 GCA_022845575.1 Baylisascaris ailuri | reverse complement strand
CCCCCCCACCCCCACGAGTTCATACAACTGAAAACCGCTTGGAGGAATGAGTTTCGACGCATTTCCACTGAGGATCCTGATTACTCTTACAGCCACAGGAACCTGTCGCACATGCAAGTTCCCTCACTCCACGGACACTTCTGAGTCGGAGTGATCACAACAGGACAGCGCATACCTCAGCAGGGATTCGGCTAGTTCTAAGATGGGAGAACAAAAAACCTCGAAATCAAACAATATAAGATTAAGACATTGTGAGAATAACTTTTGCCGTGTGCCACCCAGCATGAAAACTGGCGCTAAGTTAGGGATGAGCCGGACAGAGGTTAGATATTCGAGAGGCGACCAAGGTATTGGCCTCTGCTGACACGAACGGACGGAACGTCCTTCACGAAATGAACGATTAAAGGAGCGCCCAAATGAATGGGAACTAGGGTCGAACGGGGTCAACACGGGGAGCGATGTGAAACACACTCACAATCAACCAACGGATTGCATGAAGGCATTGGGCGGAGGCAATCGCCGCCCCGCCCAATTATAGACGACATCACACCGTACATGTAACTATGCTGCCACAAGGCGTTGCAACCAGCCGCACCCAGTGAAAAGCCTTCTCCTCATTTAATACGAAAACAGTACTGCATATGTAATTGCGCAACGTTTCAGATATATAGTTTAGAAGCGTGTCCAATTAAGTAGTATAATATGGCCCAGTAATCTCGCTCATAACACCAACCAAATCATCAAAACCTCAATAAATAAGAGCACATCAGCAATAATGCGTCCATAATTTAATGAATCGATCATTCGTACAGCTCGACTGGTTGCAAATACAACCTATTAGTACAATGCATGTATATTTTAGGCATATTTAAGTGTTTGTAACCATTTACGTTTGCTTTGGGAATAGCTGCATCAATCCGAGAAATTTTATAGGAGTTAACATATATTGTAGACTATATCCGCCAAAATCCCATCACTCTAATTCCCTTGAATCTAAAGAACAAAACACCAGACCGACGCATATAGATATACGCACAGAAATGACATTGTGATAATATGCACTAGAATATTTAAACGGTTGAATCTTATAGATAAAAATAGATAAATAAACAAATAAACAACTGAATATTTATTTATTTATTTATTTATTTACTTGTTCATTTGTTTATTTATTTCTCAATTTATTATTCTCTTATTTCAACAGAACTGAAGCAAACTCTGCTGAATTATCAAAAATTCACCGCTATTAGTAAATTCGTGAACGGATGAGGAAACACATACGAGCACAACGGTAATTTTGCCTACGTTGTTTAGGGTGTTATATTAGTCTCCAGATAAATGAAAAAGAGCAGTAAACTGTCTTAATGAATGACATTGGTGGAATGTGCTTATGTGATAGAATAAATAAAGAATGAAATGAAGGAAGACAATGTACAAGGCCGACGTAGCAAAAAGAGGAACGGAGCATTAAAAAAAATGAAAATTTTTGAAAAATATTATGCAATAGGTAGAGAAGCATTTAAAAGACGAAGTTGTCACAATGTGCGCAGTAAATCCCAATAAATATGTTCATCCAATTCATGAACAATAGTGTTCTTATGGTGATCTCTGTGGGGCATAATCAGTCTAAAATAGTTTTCGTAATCGAGAGGTTTATTGACGCTTTATTGCCGAAATCTTTGTTTTTCCATTTATTTGTTATTATTGTTTTCTTTCTTTTTGTGTTTCGTGCTTTCCACTTTGAACAAATCACTTAAGTAAATTTATATAGAGATTCGCTGCATGAATTTAAATCAAAAAATCACCTCATAAACAATTTTTATATATAAAACTACTTATCAAATGAAATGAATTCTGTCGTTTGAAAATTTCCCATGAAATGTTTAGTATTAAAAAAATCAGTAATACCGTTATGGCAAAAATACACTCATGGATTCGTGCGTCTAGAGAAAAAAAGGTGAAATTAAGCGCGGATATTATGCTGACAGTAATACGAGATTTGGAATGTTCAGTTAATGAACATTGTTATTGCGCATTCTATGCTCATCAACAAATTTATCGTCTTATCTTGGTTAAATGGAAGAGACCAGACTGGAAATTGGCTAGGTCTCAAATAAGGCCTAAAACGTGGAATATTTTGAAACCTAGAGATTTTATAATCAACAGTAGACCCGTTTGAGCCATTACACTAGAGGCTACAGATCACTCCACTGCGGCCGCATCACACAAACGTAGTCAGTGCTCTTCCAGGTAGAGCGAAGGTTTCAACTGCGAACTGCGAAATTTTTCAGGAAATCAGCCGCAATCAGGCAATAAACGGGCGCTAAAATATGTATAACACTTCAGAAATGATGAAAAAAAAAAACGGGAAAGCTGAATTTTTAGCGTCCTCTTGAGTCAAGTTGGCCGAACAGCAAGACCCATTACGGAAATATGACTCCTTGTGGCAATTTTATCTCTCAATATTTAGCTCACTATGTAAAAATCAATATTTGACACTTTCGCAGACAATGAGTCAAAAAACTAGATCAAAAACACGGAGTTGCTGAAGTGAAGAAATAACTGACAAGAAATTTCGGTCAAAAAAGGACTACTACAAATTTCGGCTTAAAATATTGAACTGCAACAGGAAAGCCGATGCTAGGAGGCGGATGGGAAGGGGACAGAGGTGAGAGGGGTTCAGCCATATGAAATCCATAAAAAAAGACCGGTAAGTTAACCGTGAGTGTCCTGTCCGGCATCAATGTATAAAGTGCGCTTCATATGACGTAAAGAGGAAGGAAAAAAGTAAAGGTGAATGAAATATGCAAACGAATAGACGCGAAGTGCGTTCTCAAGGTGACTTCGCAACACCGTTTCGGGTTCATTGCTGCCCCACCGAATTACACCAAAGGTCATGCGCGAATAATGTGCGCATTCGATGAACGTTCATCCCGTTGCATTGCTACAGTTTCCTCATAATTTCACACCATTTTGTGCAAAATTTTCCGCAATTTATCGCCTATATAAGTCGGCTCATTGCTTTCAAAAAGTATTTAATATTGAAACGTTGAACTAACATTGCAATAAGCGAGAAAATTTCGATTGGAAAAACCAGTAAAAATGGAAAATATTAAATGAAAAGATGTAAAAATGGAAGTGCACGGATAATATCTATTCTATTAATGAACAGAAATGTAACCGATGAATATGTGTTTCTCAAAATATGAAAAGTAACCAAATTATTTCATATGTTTGTAAAGGTATATTCATAAAAAGTACGTGCAATTTCAGTTCTCAAGCATCTGAACATAGTTTTAAATTGGCCTATACTCGCAAATGGCTGGAGCATTTCTATCCTTTCGGCCTGCATCAACCTAGAGCACACAGCTTTATGAATTATACTATGGTTCGATGCAATACTCAAACTCAAATAGAGTTAATTTAGCAAGAAGTCAAGTGTAGCAACTAGAAGTTAAACGACTATTCCATCACAAAGAACGAAGGGTTCTAATCAGTGTGCATCGATGTGATGGATTGAAAAGTTTGAGAGATGTTTGCGGCACAACTATTTGTATGGCGGTATGATGCTTAAAAAAGAATACTCAAAGGTCATGCAGGCGTCGACCCCCTTTGACGACATCTCCGATACCATCGAGTGAGGCGATCTCTTATCGGGCAACCATCACAACCAATGCTTCTTTACTATTGCTTGTGATTTCCTAAATGCTCATACCTTTCCGCTCAGCATGCCATCCCAATTCATTGAATTCTATTGGTAAATCGGTTCAATTTCACTAGATCAAATAATGCTAAAGTATATACGACTCATCACCATTATATGCGAACAATTCATAAAATTTTCACAGCGCTAAATGAACTATAGCACAGTTTGAGAATATTGCCAAAATTGCAATGCTGATCTTAGCAACATTCCTTACAATTCGCCAAGTTCAACACTTCATACGCTATTCACTAACGTCGTTTCCCGATGCATCACTATCCAAAGCAAAACCAAATCATCACTACCAATATTTTCATAGAGTAATCCCTAATTTTTGTTTTTTTTCTGATGCCTATAGTACATCTTCACTTATTACATTTCATGGCTGTCATACGACAACATATTTACATACTGATGAGAATAGTTCCCCTCTCCAACGTTATTCCTTCTCCCCGTCCCCTCCCCATTCAACTAAAGTAATGATAGAGACAGGGAGATGGGGGAAGGGTTAGGGAAGTAATTCGAGGACAAGGCAAAAGTGTTCTTTTGTTGGGGTAATGACGTATCGTCATGGCTCAATTTTGTATTTTTTCGGCAATATTTGCAAAGCGCAATACATTTTATTATTCCTCTCTTCGTTTGTATCGAAACATTCGACGTGGAATGAGGTTCTGTAAAGTGCAGATTTTTGTTTGTTCTCTAAAACAATTCAATGTACATGTCAAGGACATTACACTTCATAAAACACTAAAATTACGTCATTTTTGATTTTACAGTATTACTTTAGCGATAAAGCCCCTCCTCTAACCATGATTAGTTTATCAAATATGCTGAAGAAGATTTGCGTCTTTCTTTTTCTCGAAAAGAAAAAAAATTATCGGCCGGAACGATGAAAAACAACGACAAGAATAGATATGTGAAAAGCTGCAACACAACACGATGCACGAATCTCATCGTAATGATAGCGACGATGCGGAAAGGTGAAGAAGAGGAAATAAGGGAAGGAGGAGGAGGACGAGTAGTATGTCCCAATCGTACTCTTAATCGAATTTTAAGAGGAATTTCATTAATGTATTGCTTTGTGCTTATCTCTTGCTATCTTATTTTCACTAAGAAGACTCGATGGTTTGTCTGAGTGAATTTATTGTCTGTGCATGTCAAATAATTTCTAGACAGCAACTGTGAAAGCAAAAACATGTCAACTTTGTTGAGTATAACATACATAATGCCTTAACGTCATTCCTTGAAAATTCCCCGTTCCAAACCGCTTTCTAAGAAGAAGACGGCTATCGAAAACTCAGAAAGACTTCACGACGGCTTGACGAACTTTTTAGACGACATCATGTTGATTGTCTGACCGGATCTTATTTACTGTATCCGTTCTACGTTAAAGACAAAGTCATGAACTTTGGTATTTTTACGTTTCAAGCAAACTTTAGCCTCACTCTTCAACTCCTTGATGAGTTATGCATTTGGCCACTAGTAAACAAGAATGATTTAGAGATGCGACATAAATCTAACAGCACAATGAGAGTGATTTATAAAAAGTAGAATAGAGAGGGGAACTTCTCTGAAAGAATCCACACTTCGATATTAAGGAAAATGGCGAAAGGAAAAGAGGTGAGCATCACATTTCTCGATAACGGAAAATACAAGAAGCAATTCCACAGGTGTCACTATGAGCGACGCTCGCATACAGGCAGCGACGTACAGGAAGGGGCATCGTCACTGTCGCTCCACGTGGCGTGCTAATCGATGTGTGACCCGTCAACCGACAGACGTTATTTTATTTGCACACTGCAAACTCTCGTTCGTTGCCGACTCGCTACTTCATACACGCACTCAGTGCCGTATGTGCACATTGTTGCCCAATTGAATTCACCACTTCAAAGCACCAACAACTCTCTCAGATTCTACTCTCTTCATAGTGAATATTCATTGAAAACCGTGCTTGGAGGTGGTAGAAAGATAAAGAGCATACTTGGCTAATAAATACGATAATATTCCTAAGTTTGAAGCATTCTGCAGCATCAGCCAGTCTTATAGCATCATGCAAGAAGCGTTGGCTATATTTAGACCTGTTAGCAAAGTGAACGATGAAAGCAAGCAAAAAGAAGCCTTCTGAGACAAGAAAAGTACACCAAAGTTTACAATAGCATTCGAGATTTTCCTATAATAAAGGAGAGTAATAGTCTAGCATGCGAACAATTGGAGTTGAACATCGTTTCCTACTGTGATGGTGTATTTTCGAATCTCTGCGCACATACCGCACCTTTTATTCTAATGCATCTACTGCTGCCTAAATCTAGTGCTCATTCCTACCTTTCCATTGGCATCTGTTCTACTACCTGCGTTTCTCTCGCATGCGATGTGTGCATCTAGCTGTGCCGTCCACTACAGAATTGCCAACAACAAAACGTCATAGTTCTGCCTATCATACGATTTCCTACTCTTGCTTGACTTCCTCTTGCAAGTGTTTAACCTTTGATTGCACATCTGTCAGTCGAGAACCTTCTCATGTGTGCCAATGATGCTATATTTTACGATTGTTTTTCTTGTAGCGCACTCAGCGAAAGGAATTTTCTAGCAGACCTTAACGCCTTATCGAATTCACGTCGTCTATTTCATTGGGTCGGAAGAATTTCCAAAAAAAAAAAAATTTCTAATCGCAAATGTTTCCAACAAGTTTCACCTATTCTCTTAACATTCGCGTCCTTTTATTTGACCTAGACATCTACTTGCTTATTTGTTTTATATGTCATGCATCTATATGATTTACAACGACAGAACGTGATCACTTATCATGAATTACATCAACGATATTATTGGTGTATTTCCTTGCATTCAGCAATGTAATTTTCACCCCGCTTAGCATATGCTTCCTTCATAATCGATTAAAAAATGCTGCTAAAATATGTCGAAACATTATTATCGCATAACAATTTCTTACGTTTACGAACCCTTTATTAAAATTTTACTCTCAACCTTCTATTCGTTGAATAGAAGTTATTCGTTGAATAGAAGCTTACAAAAAAAGCGAAATCACCGATTAGCCTATCTCTTTCCCGTTCTCGCTCTTCCTTCATTCACTAAATTGGATGAGTTTTATCTAAAATGGACTGCGCACAGATCTGGAGCTCTCTGTTTCATCTTCTTAGAAAACGAAATTCGAGATCATAGAGTAGTTGTCGCTGCTTTCAAGGAATAACATACCATCGGAACCACATATTACTCAGGAACGACACGTAGAATTGACAGGGGATTTCAAGTGTTTTACAAGAGTACTTAATTGTGCGCAAATGATCGAAAAACAACCCGCTTTGTGATATACTGCAACAAAATTAGTCCTTGCACTTTTCATTTCATTCTTAGTTCTTTTCAATGAAAAGTAATTAAAGTCTAATTTTATTTAATTCATCGAATTACGTCGTGTCATATCCTTTCATTCTATTCGTTAGGAGTAATTTTAACTAATATATAATCGTGCTCAGAAATATCGAAATCTATTGATCTTCGAAAGAAGCGCTTGCGAGGAACTCCACTCTCTCACCTAAAACTATTCATAGAGAAAAATGTATGCCGTTCAAGAATGATTAATAAACATTCCTGTATTCCATAAATACATATTCCATGAACGCAGCAAATAACGTCTTATCATCGTGCTGTGCAGATATTAAAAAAAAACAAAAAAAAAAAACAAAAACAAATTCCGCAATTCGCAACAATTATTAAAGGAAGGGGAAAATCTAGGATGAGATGGGGTGAGATGAGGTTTCAATTCATCCCATAGAGTACTCAAGAAACATAGAAAAGAGATGAACGTCCCTAGATGCTGCTTTCAGCCGTTTTTGCTTTAAAACTTTATAGTCATTTTAACTATGTCACAGCTTCAGATTATAAAAATCGAAATTTTGTGAACGTATACCCATTTATTTTCAGATATTACCATCGAACTATTTGTTGATAATTAATGACACCATTCGCAGATATGAATACTTATTTTTTGTATATGCTATCTTTGTTTTGTTTATTGATAGTCAGAATGTGGAACTAGAGAGGAAAGTAGAGGCGAGAGAATGACGGCAAGTAGCAAGCGAGTGGTCAGAATGGCGCCACCCAATCGCTGAGGTCGATATGATTTGTTTACAGGCTTGAGCATGTATCGCTTATAGGTGTGTGCTATACGTACACTGATATCTCAACACAAAATGATTTCTACAGCGTACAAATACGACGCTCAAGATAGACACTTCCGCTAAGCTGCTATGAGGTCATCAGTTTCGACACTCAATACTCACCGACGACGCATAATTCCCATATGCATACATCATAGGTTGGCATTCCCTCAGCCCTCATAACTTTTCGGCCAACTCATCGTAACTTCGGTTGGGTTTATTCCTAGTATTTATAGGCACATCTTATAAGAAATCGGTCACAACTATATACTAAGGATTCTAAACTTCCTCTAGGTTATGAGCGCGAAGTTCCACATGGGCTGTCGGTGCCCTCGCTAGGGAGCTTTTGGACAAGGGAATTCATTTTGACGAAAAAATCGCGTTTTCAGTGATGCCTTGAGCCCCCTTTCTTCTCACTAATGACCGCAGAATTGCACATTATGCCCCAATGAAAATTTCTAGCCCCTCACAAACAGGCAATGGAATCTCCAAAAGGAGCAATACCCTACGAAGATTTCAGATATGTGCACTCTTCTACAGACAGTGTTGTGCTTAGCATTGAGCCGAATCAAATTCAGTAACGGATGATAAATGGCAGCATGTTTTATACTACAATTTTGTTTGAAAAGCAGAGTTGAGAGTGGTTTGGAGTTGACTGAATGAATCTTCGCATAAACCTTGGTTTATCGCTTGCGACGAATCACTTCGCTTTGCAATCACAAAATGGCTTAAACAATAAAAAGTTCAGGAATATTCTCGATTACTCGAATTTGATTGTCTTTCTCACCTCTCATATGGAATAGTAGATTTCCGGTTCATTCTGGATAATTAGAAAACGATCTTCAATTCTATAGATTGATTTTCGCTATGGAGTATTTTCTTGGTTTATCATAACCAAAGAAGTTAATCCATTCAGCAATAATTGAGAGTAACTGAATAGAATATTTGCTTTGCCAACCTTTCGATATCAAATGCTCTCAACTCGATAACCGCCTCTGCAGCTCGCTCATTAAAATAGATCACTTTCGACTCGTATTGCTCGGCAACGTTGTTCAACATTTCAATTGCTGCATCAGCCGTTCCAAGTTCGCCAAGCGCAAAATAGGCTGTGTTCGGATAATCCACCGTCGCCTAAATCCAGTATTTATTCGGCTGTTTCATATTCGTTGGGTGGAACTCTTATGATGCATCCATACAATCGTGCACCTCAGAATAACCATTCCAAAATGAAATTTTGCGACATGTGCAATCGAAGCGATGAATTTTAAATTACATCTCCCACAATTACGCCTTAAACTATGTTACATTGTTCCATGAAAATTAACTGTTAGGATTTGAATTGAAATTGATGACGCTTCAAAATCAAATCACACGCTGATCCTTCCGTTACTATACATTTGAACCAAATGTATGTCGAAGTAAAATTAGGTATTCTTGCATAATTCTTCAAGAATCTACGTAAAAAACAGGTTGGTTTTATTCTGCTAATGCGCTTCATGATGAGGATTCAATTGCTGACCGGAGAAAAAAAATTCAATTCGGCTACTTTGCGTACCTATGAGTTATCTTCAACAAAAATTTTATTTCTGACGGAATTTCGCTTTTGCATTTGCGAATTTGCAGATATTTTACATATGCAAATGATAGAAATAAGTAAAGTTGCAAAATATAGTTCGATGTTTATGCATACAAAATGCGCTCAAAAACAAAAAAAAAAAATTGTGGCAATTAGTGCGCCCTTTGAAATGGAATGAATTGAATAGTTTTTTCTTGATAGGCCTATTACTGATCATCGCAGAAATGAGAAATACTTAAGCGTAACACGATCATAAGGTTGTTTTTATAAATACGTAAAAATATACAACATTACGAGTGTTTTGTTTGAGATACAGATGTTCTTTGTTGTGTCGAAACAGAATTTTACACAAATGCGTGTCATGCCAGCCAATATTGCACCAGAAAAAAAATCGTCCGGCGCCACCTGATACTTCTGGATAACTTCCAATTTCAGGAGGTCCTTAATTTTGTTCAAGCAGGGGGGCAATTTCTAAATTGATGACCTCGAGTTTTGTTTTGCGACTCCGGACTTTCGTGCCCCGAACGCCTCCTGCATTATTGTCGTCTCCACCCATAGTGATTAAACTGAAGATCTTGCCCAATTTTGCCAGGTGTCATGAATGCCAACACTTGTGTTAGTCAACTTCTTTATCTTCTATCACCAACAATTTTATCCCTAACGTTCAAGAAATGCAACTCCTTTGCATCATTTGATGAGTATAAAATGATCCAGCATTGGTGGATGGCGTAACAACATGGACTGAGGAGTTTCCGCAGAGACACTCACCGAATCCCGATAACCAGTAAAATCTTCGCTTTCTCCAATACCAATTTTCAGTTCTCCAAAATAGAGCTCTTTCCCAATGATGGGGGACAATATGAAAAAATTACTTATTAGATCTATCACCTTGGAAGTATCTCTCACCCTACCCAAAGATAGTCGGCTAATAAAAGAATGACTCAGCCTTTGCAGGCTATCTTAAGAGTTTCTAACTCAGCAAGAGTGCTAGCAATTTTTTGGTCTGTCAATGGGATCATTGCTACTGTTAGGTCACCAGCCACAAACCTTCATTTTTTTCACTCAAAATTTGAACGTAAATTCATCGCTCACATTATTTTCACCGATATCGCCCCCAAGAATTGTTTCTAGCGAGCAACTTTCATCGGCCTGTTCGACGACCTCTTTCGGTGTATTTTCTGGATGGATAAGCTGCACTCTCCATCCGCATCGAGTCAACTTTGTGAGTACAGGTCGATATGCAGTCGACGCACCTTAATCGAACTATTCAGTTGTTCGATTAGTGTTTACACCAATAGCAGCAATTAGTAAACAACATAAAATGAACTATCCATAGACGATCAATGCGTAGGAAGTTCAGTGGCAAAATCCATTGGTATTCCTGTGCTGATAGTTCATCCTTCTTTGCAGTCCTCCCAAATTTTCATTGAAGAAACTCGTGAAAACGTGGAAAAATATTGTAGAAAGTCTTTTAGAGCATAAGCAACAAAAAAGAAGGTAAGATGCGAACCAATCTCCAGTTCACATTAAGTGATTTGTTGAGTGGTTTTTTTCAAGAAATAAATGAATGTCGATGAATATTTCAACAGTATTTAAATAATTTTGGACTAATAAAAGTTTCAAGCGTTTTTTATTCAAGAACATTAATAACGCATCTAATTCATAAAAGTGCTCCTAATGAATTCGGGTAAACTCACCGGAAATCAACACCACTATACCGGGATCATAATCGACATGAAAGCGGTATAATTTCTTGCAGATTCCCCATGCCGATTCTTGAGCTTCCACGTGACGAATGTCGACGTTCTGTAAGCTTTATCTTAATATGCAAATGGATCGTCTTCAATAAAAATCCCCTCCATGAACGAAGTACTTGTTTATTCATCAAAAGTTCAGCTGCTCCACTCTGATATACTTAATTCTTGAATAAGAACAGCATTGATTAGTTAAAATATCAAGAATAATACTGAGACTATAATTGTGCATACTAAAATGTTCGCTACTCAAGAAATATCATAACAATGGCCTAAAATGTTGGCTCTCTCAGGCATACCGACTAAGCAGATGCAGAGAACACTTAAACGAAGCAGCTTGGAGAAACCATTCCGCACTTTCAAGCATCACAGTTGTCTGGTAAGAAAGCAAATGCATAGTTTGCAAGTATACGATACCAATCATAAAAATTTTGCTACAATTTTTTGCCTGAAAATCATATATTACATTTAATTTTATGAAGGAAGAAAGGGTTGAAAGGGGAAAGAGAGCATCCGACGCAATGGATTCATGCAAACAACGGCATGAGTGAACTCACAAGAGATTTTTCAATTTCGCGAGTGATTGCGGCTGGCGTGATTCGAGCATCACAGAAGACGACGAAAGCACATTCACGGCGACGCTGATCCGTACTTGTGGTCACCATCGAACGTACCTATTAGCAATTATGATTAAGAAAGACAGAAACAAGTCAGGGATGATGGCATGGTATGCGCTTTTTGTACCTACTCCATATGATTGAGCGAGCAATTTTATGAAAGCCAAATATAGAAAAAGGAGATGCTAAGTGATGAATTATTCTTCATAACGCTTGTAAAGCCAAATAAAATTAGCAATAGAATTAGGAGCATTTTATTAACTATGTAAATTGTTGGAAAATTGAAGCATCTACTGGAAAATAAAGTAGTCATATTCCTTAGCAAATGGCATATGAGACCAAATAACATCATCGGTTTGCTCTATTTTTTCGTTTTTCTCTTTTTTTTTTTTTTTTTTTTTTTTTTTTTTGCAATATTAAAGTGAGATTTCGAAACAATTCTCTTGTCTCTTTTCATGAATTTTTTTTTATCGTTTATTCAATTTTTCTCTTATAGCGTTTCTGCCTTTTCTTTTTGTTCTCTATGAATAACAATTATGTGAATCCTTCTATTTGCTAATAGAAAAATTCCGACGACAAACATGTGTTCAGTTTATGGATATTTGCCAATAATTTCTTATTTTCAATAGCAATACAACAGCCGACATATTTCGACAGGATCGACATTGAATAAAGGCATACCTTATGGATGAAGAATGTGATTTTATGCAATGGTACTTGCACTGAACTCCAATCCCATAGCACGACTACCGCTATCTCTCGTTGTTCACAAGTTGACTGCTCCATTGACCTTTAAAAGGTGATATCCACTTTAATTGCGTTCAAAAGCGCAAAAATAATGAAGCAAATTTAGAAGGATTTCATATTGCTCAATCACAACAATTCAACACTGTCGTATTCATTTTCTGTTCAGATAATCATAAATATTAATGCTGCATGTAAAAACTGTAAATATTTATAAGTACGGCATGTTTGATATTAGAGGAGTCTAAGGGAGGGAGAGGGAAGAGGCAAGGAAAGGGGAGGAGAAGGAGGGGGTGGGTATTCACCGCAAACGCATGTCATCTGAAAATGAATCAATTCAGAGGTGATAAACTTATATTACCCTCTCTTTATTTGCCCCATCGTTATGAATGATCATCCTCCATTCCTCTCCCTTCACTTCACAGTCACCC
>JAAVTS010000909.1:30389-66345 GCA_022845575.1 Baylisascaris ailuri | reverse complement strand
GGGAGCTGGCGCCGCGGGCGCTGGCGAAAATTAGGTTACAGGAGGCTGGCGCCGTGGGCGCTGGCGAAAATATTCTACAGGGAGCTGGCGTCTTGGGCGCTGGCGGGAAATAGGTTACAGGAAGCTGGCGCCGTGGGCGCTGGCAAAAATTAGGTTACAGGAGGCTGGCGCCGTGGGCGCTTGCGAAAATAGGCTGAAGGGAGCTGGCGCCGTGGGCGCTGGCGAAAAATAGGTTACGGGAGGTTCGCACCTTGGGCGCTGGCGAAAAATAGGTTACAAGAAGCTGGCGCCTCTGGGCTCGCATAAAATGCGGCAAAAACAGATTACAACAGGCTGGCGCCTTCGGCGCTAGCCTGGGATGCGGATAAAATACGTCATAACTCCCTGGCGCCTTCGGCACCGGCGAGAAATAGACTAGAAGATGGTGGTGCCATCGGCGCTCGCCTGAAATGCGGCAGAAACAAATTACAACAGCGTGGCGCCTCCTGCGCTGGCAGAAGGTAGATAACATGACCTGGCACCTTCGGCGCTGGCGAAAAATAGGTCAGAAAGAGCTGGCGCCTTCGGCGCTGGCGAAGAATAGACTACAAGGGGCTGGCGCCTCCCTCGCTGGCGAAAGGTTGGTTTCAGGAAGCTGGCGCCTCCGCAGCTCGCATAAAATATGGCAAAAACAGATTCCAACAGGCTGTCGCCTTCGACGCTGAGGAAAATTACGAGAAAAAGTGATAAAAATAGATTACAATAGATTATTAAACATTTATCTAATATAAACTTATATTTAATAGACATATTTGCTATGCACAAAGGATAAACGCATTTGCATATCAACATATTAAACTTTCTCATTCTTATTTGCACCGTTCTTGCTATGCCGACAGAAAATTTAACATTTCTCCGAAAGGCGAATATCGAACAGTTGTGCCATCACCAGCATATTTCCGCCTACTTTAGAAAAGTAAGACTGACTGAGATTTTATACCGCCCAAAATATTTTGCAATCGTCACTCGTTATAATGGCAACCGTTACCCCCCTCCTCTCCTCCTCCCTCCTCCTCCCCCCTCCCGTAAAAAACGCTGCAGATATTCATTATTACTCCAAATATTTTCACTATTTTCTTAGAATGGCAGTATTTGTGAAGTTTGGAAAAGTTGATTGAAAGTTTTATATCCTTAGTTGTTTTTGTTTTTTTTTTAAGTTTTTTGAACAGGAAGAACCACGTAACGAAGAATTAAAATTTTTTCAAAATTTTTCAATTTGTATAATAGACTAGAACGAAACAGTAATAGTAATAGAAGTGTAAAAACCAATACTGCTGAGTCGTTATACGATAAAACATTAAATTAAACTGAGATATATCTAATAAACCACTAATTGTGGTGTAATGAACAAATCTATTTTTATTAGTTTTACAGAGTTTTAAATTAAATAAGACTATTACATGTATATTTATCAAAGTACCTGCAGAAATGTGCAACGTTACAGCGAATTACTTGAAAACAATGAACACAAAAATAAAATAATTTGACAAGAAAATAGTAGAACAAATAGACCACGCTAGAAAAGGATATCAAGGGAATAGGATAAAGACGTTAATTGCTGATGGAAACAAAGGTGAACACTTTTCGACCCTTTTTCGCTTACTTGTACATGAGAGTTATGCGCGGGCCATCGTCGGAACGATACGCATAACACTCTTACTATGGAAAGGTGTGTGTGTAATAAAGTAGGGTAAATAACTTGAAATATTAATATTAAGGAAGAGGAACAGCATGGAAGCCAAGGTAATGTAAACGAATAGAAATTTAAATGATATAGAAACGAGGAGGGAGAGGAGGGGAATTGAAAAGTAATATAGGAATTATAAGAAAAGACTATAAATAACATAAATCGTAAATAAGAGTATGGGTTGAAAACTAATTACGGAAACCTCGCCTACCTCATCGCCGCGTTCTGTTTCTCTCCTTTTCTCCATAAATGATCCTTGAGAGGTGGAATTTAGGTTCCTTTTACCACCAACCTCCATTATCTATTCTAAACGCTGAAAATTACATCACGCCTAACGAGTAAGATTACATATTGCTGTATAGTAATATACCAAAAACAACATATTAACTTATGATCACTAACATAAACGGCTGCCTTAAAAACTAAACTTAATACACTTAACGGTAGGCTAATAAAAGTTGATGTGTAATATTACTATATGATGATAAGTGAAATTGCTTTTTTAGAGTAAGTAGTGATTGAAGAACGAGTAAAATGACTATACTGTACTATTATCCTAATAAGACGAAAATAAATTCGAAAAAAACGAAAAATCATATAACCATGGCAATAGACACACGACGCATTATCTCACGCACACAACAATGTTGAAAATGATGATGGCTGAAGAACGTTCCAGAAGAGTGCCAATGTTGGCGCCAAATATTTACCAGTAGACCAACGTTAGATCACTGACAGTGGTATATTGGCGGTTTAGATTGGATGGAATGCGCTCTCGTCTCGAAAGAACGATGAATGGTCTGCCGAATCAATCACCAAAGAAAAAGATCAATGTGGAAGGCGAAAAAGTGGAATTACTGAACGAAAGTAGACGATTAGCTGGTGCTTGTAAGGTATTTTACTTTAAAAAATCTCTTCTATTGTTCACTTTTATGACAGCTTTTTTATCATCCTCACTTTTACGAAAATCTAGTTGAGAATATTTGCTTGCATAGACTGCATTTGTGATACCGCGATCGGTTTAATGGACGATTTTATGTGCATTGTGTATGGGCTAAATTTTATGATAAACGGATGTATTTTTACATGTAGAGGATGGAAAGCAAATAAGAACATCGTCTTGACATTGTAAATATAAATTGTTTTATTAAATAGCATTTGGTATGTTTTTACATTTTTACAACTGCAATGCTTCTCCCTCTACGCTCTCCTCTCCACCTCTCCCTCCCTTATCTCGCTCTGCTTATATAATCAAATTGCGACATGGTCTATTCATACAAATAGAACATATTGTAGTTTGATATAGGATTAATTGGCTATGTGCGTAAAATGTCCTGAAAGTATATATGAACGTTTTTAGTGATAGTTGAGGAGCAGCATGACAAGCATGAGTGCCATTCAAAAAACGACTGGGGAAGGTCACCGTTTTGTTTTTCAGTGTTTTATAAGTGCTAATGCAGTTTCTTGCAAAGAAATAATTCGACACGTGTTTGTCGTAAGAATGCTATTACCTATCATTAAGTCACTTCTTGATATTTGCACGGTGGTGCATTAATAAGGAGGAAGGTTCATTTTGTATTATTGTGGGTGTGTTTGGGAGGCGGATGGGAAGAGATAATAAAGGGAGAGTGCCATCTCGGACTTTACAATATGTCATATGTGCTTATAATTACAGTTATGAACTACTCCTGGGGAAGTGTCAGTGTCAGAAATGACAGGATTCAAAGGTTGTTGTTATTTATAACTAAGGGTGAGACGAACGTCGGTTTCAAAAATCAAAGAACCTGATTGATTTACCATGCGAATGCTGCTAAAAAAGAGAAACTTCGCTGACGATGAGCATGCTAATGAAATATTGTGTATGTAACGTTTCAATAAATATTAGCAATTACTTTCAAGTATTATATGTAGGCAATGGTACGAGCCGTCAGCGGTGAGGAAGAGAGGCACTGGGCAACGATTGTGCATGAAGTGGTCGAATGTGCTGATCGAGTGACGTCAACCACTGAGCGAATTGTCCAGCGTTCCAATTCGGTCTTCCAGGCACAGCTTATGACCGCTAAAACTGACCAGGTAGTAGAACTTTTTGCGTACATAATGTCATCATACATGGGAACAACTTTAGTCGGATGCGTCGCAAAAGCAATTTTAAGCAGCTCCTGAAACCAATGCTCTCATGGCTTCGATCTAGAGCCGAAAAAGATTATTCGTGTAATTTGTTCCATTTCATGTCGGTAGTCTGTTGTTTTCGCTTCCAGCATAGATTCCATTTTTTTACACTCTATCAGGTTTCAGCAGTCCAGGTTCGGCGCTTCCTTTTGACTCTTTCTACCCTGTTTCGATCCAATTCTGATGATCCGCATCTGACATTTCCTCAATACCGTCCCATCGCTGTTGCTCTTTTCATAACAATTTTCCCGATTATCATTATTTGTTATTGATAAGGACCGTTATTTTACATTGCTTTAATGCGGTATCGGAAGGCAATATTGCAGATGTTGAAGTCACTGTTGGAAACGCTTTCGTCTATGGAATTGGCTAAAGATGCACAACCCTCAAGTGAGGAGGCAAAAACATTAATCAGTCGAAGCACAACATTGGCTGCCACGATTACACAACTAATTCAGGCTGTCAGAAATATGTGAACTGCTGCATAGAACATCATCCACTTGATTTGCTTGTTTATTATTTTTAGTACTGACCACATGCGAGCTCGTAAATGGCGGAGGTGAGGAAGGGAAGGAGGCAGAGGGAGGGAGAAGGATGGAGGGAGGAGAAGGAAAGAGGGTCAAGGAAGACACAATTCTAGGAGCATAAGATTTGTCATGTCGAATTTGATCGTCTCCGCTTTTCGATTATATTATCGATTAATTACCCCGATTTGTCTGAATAAACTTCGCGCTTCACGCATGAAAAAAACAATAAATCTGATGTGGTCATTGCTTATTCCATGATTGTACAAAATATAAAAATATCTTTCCTGACGCATCTATGCGCGGGTGTTACTTTTATACGAAAAATTTATTAGCTTTGCGATATGCTTTCCGCATTGTGAAATGTTTTTTGATCTCAAAAAGCATAATAGCTACATCCGGTTCGATGAGGGTAGACGTTGACGCGCGTTTATATATTTTTCATCTTCACTGTTTTTTTAATGCCTTGTGCAGAAAAAAAAGCAATTAATTTTTCTTATTTCTTCAATATGTTTCTTCATCAACAGCACGAATAAACAGATAAACGCATTTGATGTGAAAAGAAACACTGAGCATATTGAACGCATAATAGACGAGACAATTTGATAGGAATCATGCAATTTTTGAATAGGCTGAATTGGCAATTTTCCAGTTTATAAATTTTTAAACAAAACAACAACACAAACGAGTAATATTATATGGAGAGAAGCGGTTTGTTGTAATATGCAAACATTAGTTGCTATTTTTGTTTTGCATTTGCTAACATTTGCGACTCAGACAGGCAGCCAATTGTTTGCGCAAATATTGCAGCTGCCTACATTTGAAAATGTAATTATTTACTCAGCTTTTCCATGTAATTCGAATTTTTTGCTCACAACTAAAAGCTGCAGACTTCAACTAATCCATTGGTTCCGGTGGTTTTACAGGGGGATTTTGTGTAAACAAAAATCTCGCGTGTAAAATTTTTCTCATCAAAGCTGTGCGTAATATTCAAGATGGGTCATGAATCTCTTTTGCAACAAGTGGATTCTGCAGACGCGTTTATGTGATTTAATCAAGCTAATAAACCTTAATTGAATTACGTGAGCTAAAAAGCTTCAGTTAATGAAGCTCGTTTTCAATGAATAAATATATTTGAGCGGACAGAGACATGGATTCAAGAAAAAAAAAATCCCAATGTGTCTGCTATGAAGCAAACAATTGAGATGCGAAGGGCTTCGAACATTTTCGGAAGTATGGAAGTGCGGAGAATGCTACGGCAGATTGACGGGAAAAGGAACAATCAGAAACAAAACAGTTCGTAGATTTTTGAATGAAAATGAGTAACCTCAAGGAAACATTTTGAAAAACTCATAAAGAGGTGTTCTATAGCAAATAATCAGACACTCATTATTACTGTGAATAATGGTGTAGCGAATAACTCAGTGCATACCTGGAACTACAAGTTGACGATGTGGAAAAAACGTAGGGCAATAATTGCACTAAGCAGGGTTGACAAGATCAAAACTGTCAATAAAGGACAGATGAAAGTGCTTCTAACATCACGACTTTATTTCGAAATATTCGGCTCTGTATGTCAGCGTCTAAAATTCAACATCTTCTACGTTCTTGGTTGAGTTCAATTTTCCGTAATTTGTCGGCAACCTCGCAAGGTGACCACCACCCATCTGCTATATGGTCATTCGCCAAACGAACCTAAGTACTCTCTATTCTGGATATACAATATAAAGAAATGGTTCTTAATGAAGCTTTATGCTCATCGAAGTTCTCAGTGAGACTAGGAATCCATGACAAGGTGAGCAATGCTGCCTCAAAGCCATTTCTTAAACCTTAATCCCTCTCTATTTTGCTGTCAAGACGGCCGCTACTACAAACAACTGCATCCAGGCATTGCATGTTCTGGGCATAGAATATTTCCCCACTGATAATATATATCTTCTGTGAAAAGAGTTGGCTTTCTGAGAAAAGAACAACGGGATGTCAAAGCTAAAGGCTAATCAAAGCATTTGATATGAGGCAAGCATCTAAACCGAGAGCATCTCTGATACAACTGTCGGTCAATGTAAAGAGTTTGGAATGCATATTTCGACAGTAGCACCAGCAAATTCTGAAGGACTTTAAAATTTATAAATTATAAACAAACAAGATGTTAGGCAAAATTTAGAATCTGGCTACTACACCTCTGAGGTATTCAAAACGATGATAAAAATCCATAAAACTTATCAAATAAAACATTAACAAATCGAATGAGCGACAAATATTCGAAAAAAAACATCGACAGACCCGTCAACAACATCAGACATGAAGCAGTAGAAATAATAACAACATGTATCTACATACATTCTACGAGTTCTTAATAAAAATAAAAAAATAATGGTAATAATAATAATAATAATAATAATAATAATAATAATAATAATAATAATAATAATAATAATGTATTCGAAAAAAAGAAATCATAATGCATCCTTCAACTACCCAAACGTTTTAACTGCTGAACACGACACGATAGCAATATAAGAAATCAGCTATCGTCGTGAACTCAAAGTTTAACGAATCATACAATGACCAGGTAAGATAGCATTTTTTGAAAAACGATTAAAAGCGTCTACTTCGGTGACACGACAGGCTCATAAGCAAATCTTAAAATTTTTCACAAACTCTTTAGAATTCCAATTTCTGTTCAATCATACGATGAAACAGTATGATATTTTACGACGATATAATGGATCAGTCGGATGTAATACTGCTCGATAATTATATAACTAATACTACCACCAAAAGTTACATAGATTATAATTTACTACATCAAAAAGTCGTGTAAACATTACTAATCAGCCAACTTAAAATACTATATATCCCAATAAAGAGAATCTCAAAAACGACAACAACATAAATATATGAGATGAAACTAATACAATAGCAGCAATAGTAATGCCAATAAAACTCTGCAAACTACTTTCAAACAACTACTCAACACTATAGCAATAAACCTTCAAAGAGTATCATGACGGAACAAAATCGACGATACGCTGCGATATATGAACGCAAAATTTGATTTAAAAAAAAAAAATTGATCACATTATATGCACGGACGGTCAGGCGAATAGCGAAGTGGCCATGAAGAACGTTATCAGCGTTGTCATTAAAGCATGCCATCGTTCCATTTTTCTATTGTTTCAGTTTCCTTCTATTATTGCTTCAGCGATCGAGAAGTGTCTACCACTTTGCAACACCAATATCTCTCTTCAGCACTTAAGATAACAACTTACTGGCGTTACCTTAAAATGCGCCACCAACAAGCTTCATTTACATACTGAATTCACTCTGTAATAATGCTAACATTTCCTAGGCAAATCCTCTACGGCACATAAACTGACTTTCAACAGGTTTCCCATAAACATACATAGAAGATCCCAGCTCATTCGGAATTCTTTCGCGATCAACAAGCCTCCTCTCAGCTACAACACATATATTACGACCAGACTAGTACCACGAACTGTTTGTAGTTGAAATCATAGAAGTACGAAGATTTCTGTGAGGAGGAAGAACTGGTTTTTATCATAAATACATCTAGAGAATCAGGTTGAGTGGGGAGGAAACAAGGGAAGGCCCCAGCATCCCGCCTAATTTTGGTTGGTACAATTTCCCATTCAGGAAAGAATGTTGCATTATATGCACAGTGTTGATGGGAAGGCGAAATTTACTCACAACGAAAATAACTAGTACTTCAACACCTATCATTGCACTACTTTGTTCTCTAAAATCTGAACTTCGTCCCCTCACAGACTGAACGAATGGCATAACAGTAGTTGCACATCTAATCAGCACGCCTTTGCTTTTGAAATCATTTTTTTGTGTCGCTCGAACGCTTTTAAGGAATTCTTGACCACCTCTATGCTCAAAGCAAGAGGAGGATGTGAATGAGATACCAATCAGTTAAAAAGTTTAGACTTTCATTAATCCATTAAAAGAAGCGCAATACAAATAAAGTTTAAGCAGCTCCACATAACCAGCAGTAATCAGTGGCCACCTTAACCACCACCCACTCATAAATATTTCACATATGCACCTGCATCAATGGAAATATACAGTTCTATTAGCAGCATTATTGGCTTACCTTTATGAAATGATGGTTCCTAGATGCAGCTTATTATTGTTTATTAATCTCCTTTTGGACATGCTCTTGCAGTGCAGATGGGTTAGTAAGCATTGAGGTATTGGTTGCCAGATAGATAAGCATCGAAGACGCCAATGGCCTCATCGCTGATGGTTGCCAATTGGCATTCAACCAGTCGTTGGCCGAAGCAATCACCCTTTCACGACACGTCACATCTTCACATAGGCATTCACCTAACGACTCAATCAATGGGCGCATCATTTTTGCCATCTAAAAACATCGAACCTCAAATTATATCACACCCTGATAATTACAAAACAACACACCCTGATAATTACAAAACAACACGGTTCCCGTATAAATAAATTCGAATGCGGGCAGCATCAAAGCGAACACACAGTAAATAAGGCTTCCTTCTTTAAACGAGCTCACTCCAAGATCGCGATCATTTTATTTTACTATATGACTGTGGTCGAAATCATATCAGCCGTCCTTTTCCTCCTCCCCGACAAAAGTCAATTGCTCGAGCGAAATTTGAAAACTCTTTGATTCTTACTTACAGATCTCCGAGCCTTTGAATTTTATAGTAAAAAAACCTTATATACTGCTTCTCTATACTTCCAACGAATAGCGTCCTAGCCATGCGATCCACGTAATGCATAGTACGGTTCAACATTTGCCTACGTCATATTTTCCATTATAAATCGGCTTTAATCGAAGATTGAGCACTAATACACCTAACAAACTGCAAACAAATGTCACACTTTAATCACTTATGGAGGTCTAATTCTGTTACGATATAACATGTATTTCCTATATAATCCTTGAAAAACGAACCATCCAAAATCGAAAATCCTGTCGAGAGCGGTCTTTTGTATAGCGCTCAAAGAACTGCTCCACTAATGTCCTTTGACTAACAGTTGTGGTGCCACCACGCGATGGCGATGGCAGCGAGGCTTGCAGCGAACTACAACCAATGAGTTGGAAATAAACTTACTAAGACATCAACTTGAAAAGAGCCATTTAAACGCATTAAACAACTAAACATGAATACCGAATCAAACATCGAAAAGATTATACAATAAGACAAACCAAGACGAATATGCCAACAATATGAGTGAACATATCACTTCAAATCATCGCTTCCTTAACCTTTCAAAACGTTTGTGACCTTCATCAAATAGTTGTTATCTTCACAGCTTATATGCAACATTCGCCTCCCTACCCGCCTCCCAACCCCTGACTCCAGCCAAGGAGAGTGGAAAATGGAAGAGGTACAAAAGAGTTACACGATTTCATGAAATGAGCCGCAATCGAAGGCAAGGATGAAACACCTGATAATTTCAGGAGAAAACCCATTTGGCGGGAAGAGAAAAACTTACGCACCTTTTCAGTTACATTGAAGCTCATCATTTGCGGCAACCGATCTAAATAAGACATCTGGCAACATGACATGTTTCAACTTTATTATGCACATTGGCCGCTGTTTCGGCGAGCGCCGAAGGCGCGGTCCCAGAGCACTTATTTCGGCTGCTGTTTTCGCGAGCGCAGCGAGCGCCACCCTTTCAACTCGTTATGATGTTTTCGTCGCATTTTCGGAATGCGCCGAAGGCACCGGCCTTCCATGGTGTATTTTCGCCGACGTTTTGGCGAGCGCCGAAGGCGCAAGCCTGTTTCGATACATAACGCCCGCTGTTTTCGCGAGCGCCCCATGCGTCAGCCTCTTATGATGTAATTTCGCGGCTGTTTTGGCGAATGACGGAGGTGCCAGCCTGTTGTGATGTGTTTTCTCCGCCGTTTCGGCGAGCGCCGAAGACGCAACCCACCAGCAGTAATCTTGGCTGCTGTTTTTGCGAGCGCCGAAGGCGCCAGCTCCTTATGATGCTCTTTCGCTGCTGTTTTGACGAGCGCCAATGGCGAAAGCTTGTTGTGATTTGTTTTCGCGGCTGTTTTGGAGAGCGCCTAAGGCGCCAGCTTCGCTTTCTGTCTGTGCGCGCGCCGAAAGCTCGAGTCTGCCGTGTATTACTTCGCCTCCTGCCTATACGAGCGCCGAAGACGCGTGTCTGTAGTGTGTGTATACTTGAAACGTGCAAATGTATGTGTATTTGTGTGTAATGTGCAAATCTGTTGTGCGTGTGCATTTGAAATGTACAAATAAAACAATCACGGGCGTCATTCATTAGCTTATGACGACTATACTTTCTTTTTTTGCAACTAAATTGGTGGGGTATGTGGGAAAATGTGACACGCGGACAATTCGAACACGCGCTAGTTCCTACAAAGACAATTGAAAGGATTCTGTCACTGCACGTGTTACTTGATTATCAGCGACAGTTAGAATCCTAGAAATGAGCATATCCCTTGCTTCCCCAAATGGATGATATTTCGTTCGATGAACAGCATCTTCCTCTCTTAATTCTAAGTTGAAAAGTAAACCTCTCAGAACCATAAGATATTTATCCCATGGCAAAATATTATTCAAAGAAACTCACGCGATCTTATCATTGAGTCTTTGTATTTGCTGTTGTAACTCGTCAGCCTTTTCACCATTATGTGTGATTGTTGCACGTAGTTCACGTATCCTTTCGGCTGCCCTTGCAAGTACTACTGCATTTGTCGGTTTTGTGCCCGCCGAGTAGACATTAGGCAACAAACCCAACAATTGCTCGAAACCATCTTTTAAAGCAGAACGCCTGAATTCGTGAATTCTTAGTTTCAATACCGCCTAGTCACTAACAAGTTTCCAACAAATCCAAATATCTATGGGCTCAAAATTCAACGACAGAAGGTGTTATAGTATGATTAAGAGCGGAACACTGAACTCAAAAAATGATCACCATAATGCCTTATTCCTGCTCCCTCAAACCGCCTTTCGGCATTTAAAAAATTTCATTCCAACATCGCAGCATTATCTGCGTTTTTCCATTTAGAGACGACAAAACATTCAGAAACAAATATTATCTGTTATAACAACAGAACGTGTCAACAACATGATGCATAATAAACGGCGAAACGCATTCGACCTTTTTTCGTTACCAACAAAAACTTGCCTCTCACTTTCTTTTCAAGAAACATTTCCATCAATCGCCTTCAACTCATAGAGGATTTAACACTTTCAGCAACTCATCACCAAAGAACTCCTATTTTCAGAAGTGAGCAGCTCATTAAATGCGCTAAGCCCTCTAAAAGTACCTCTGCTTTCCTACGAGCATTTTTGCAAATATAAGCATAGTTTGCTTTTTAAAATGGCCGACAATTATACCTACCCATTAATAAACCGCTGTTTTGCATCATATGCATATCAGTTCTGGAAAATCCAGTAGACTTTAAAACAGCGGAATGGACGTAGATTAGATTGAGTTTGACACTCAAGATGGACTTACAAGCATACTACTGCTTACGTATAGATACACAGGAGGATGTCACGAACATTAATGGACAACCTGTTTTGTTCGGCATTCAAATGAAGAATCCGTTTCCTTTCGACCGGTTCGATTGTACTATCCGCCGCCGCTGACCTGAACGAATTTACTCTTCAAAAACAGCAAAAAATGGTAGACGCCGCAGTATGTGCAGCTCTCTTATTACAACCCTCAAAGAAGTGGACGACTGGTGATCAAAATGCTGTTGCTTTTTATGAAGCATTCGGCTTTTTTCATCTGTAAAGGTCGGCTAGTCTTAAAGCATACGAACAATGGGCCACCACTCTAAGAATGCCTGAAGTACGACATCAAGAAACGTCAGCTGCTCCGGGCTGATCTTGCAGCATCCTGACACTTCCTGGTACCGAAGACAACAAACCAATTTTTGAAAAAGGTATCCTACTTGAGCAAAACGGATCTAATATTCTTATTCGATAACTCCGACAACTTTTCTAAGTGTCAAAAAGCGAACTGAAGAATATGGCAGCCTGTTCCATCATATCGAACGAGTTCCAAAATTGTACCATAGCAGAACTCACCTCTTTGGTAGAAAAGGAAAACTATGGTAAAAAGATGAAAGAGCTAGTTGCAGAATTATAAATTTTAAAAACAGAGTAGGAATAAATTTAAAGGAGTAAATTATGTAAGCATTTGTAAGAAAAAAAGAATGCAAAAGATTCATATAGAAATAAAAAATACATGAGAGACGTAAATCAAGGTTCATATATAATGTATATGGCAATGTTTTTTGCAAACACTCAAGGAAAGGGAGAATGAAAGAATGGGATGAAGAAATTTTTGAGAATGCTTTAATTCATGTTATGCACCCCTTGGTCTTTTCTAGCTACCAGCTGAAATTTAACAGATTTTTGAGTGTAATGTACGCAGACACATACATATACGTGCACACCACGCATGCACCTAGGTACATACACGTGGACACGCACGCGCTTACGAACATGAGCAGACACAAGTGTGTTTTCAATAACTTTTTCTCGCGGGAAATTGCACTTCGGCAACTACTGCATGACCTTGTGTCTCTGCAGTGGCGGTGCATCTTCATCGACGAAATTGCGTCCACCCCTGCGGAAGGAACGGAGACGGAAAAAAGATTGTCAAACCTCGTAAAAAAGCCAAATGGCTCCAAGGCTCTAGTTCGTAACTTTGCGTAGATGCATCATCGCAAAATTCTGAGGAAAGGGTGCAAAAAAATAAAACAACGTCTAGCAAAACATAAAGCTGCCACTGGTGGCGTTATTATCTGGTGACAAGTCCGGTTTCTAAACGCCTCATAAACACGGCACTTTACCTCGTGCAATAGTTTAAAAAATTTTATATGCAAATTTTACAATGTCCTCTCAAGTTTCGATTAGCCGAGACATCGAATCGAAGAAAAATTTTGAAGGAGGTTTTGAGTCATAGATTATTTTCAACCAAATTTTATAAGTGCGGTTTCAACCGTTCACGTGTGGAAAACATCGAACAATCATTTAAACATATGCACATTAGATACGATATCGCTATAATCTATTTTCAAACAATAATTAAAACACTTGCAGCTAAACATTCATCACCTCACATACATCAATACTTCAAGGTCAGAAAAAACATACCTGGGGGATCGTCTGCGAGATATCTCTGTCTCCATACCTGCTGCGCTCAGAATGCGACGCGATTCGGTATTCGACGTGAGCGAGTGTTCTCGGAAGACCGATGACTCCCTCATGCTCTCACATCCTCTACAGAAAATCTCCCACATTAATAAGCTCACACACATCCACCGAACGAGACATGATGTTATCAAAACTACTAAAACAATCACATATATTATAATTATTTACTACAGATTATTATAGCCGCATCGCGCAATTCTTATTTTTGCTATACTATGCATATGTAGAGTCATAGTTATTGCCCTACTAAAAATCTTGGCACATATTTACTTTGCATTCATTCAGAAACGATTTCCTTTTCGTTATCGATGGCCATATACTGCCTCATACGAAAGATTTTCAACTGTGGTCACTAATTTGGCACTTCAGACTTAACGACAGCATTTGCGCATAGCAGCTTAACAAACACTTTGTGTGACATCAGTGGAAAAAAGTCTTTCAGAAAGCATCTATATAATCCTTATACATTCATATAAGTTTTAAGATGTGTAACGCACACGAACTACAACAATTCATTCTAACAGCTCCCTTACTTCTAATATACTATCCAAAACTCCTCCTTCTTCTGCTAATCTCCATAATCTCCATGGTGTCACGAACATTCTCAAGAAGCAGGTCATTCCTCTGAATTTCATTCAGCTTCATTCCATACGGTCATACAAAGGAACGGGGAGGGGAGAAGGCAAAGCAAATAGATAGATCCTATTTTACTTGTGCCGGTATGTCGGTTAATGCATCGCTGACCCACCACTGATCATCCCACATTATTTTATGGGCAGAATTTCATGTAAGAAATAGTTGCAAGTTCCAAGCATTTTAGTAGTACCGTATTGTGTGAATTCAACAAAACAATCTGAACTAACTTAAGAGAGTGTGTTCGCCGATCGCTCTTTTCTTCCTCCTCTTTTATTAACGACGGTAAAGGGGCAGCCACTGAAGTGCTTTGTTCCATGGGAAGATTGCTCGATGAAGAGATGTGTGTACTCAATTGTGGGTATAACGGCTGCGGTATCGGCAGTGAATGCGTGTTCACCGAGGGTGATGTCGATACCTGCTAAATAAATCTTAATAGGAAGCGACTAGAACGGACATCACAGAATCCACATTGGCATCTTAGGTCTATATTCGTGTCATATTCTAATCCACAACTAAAATTAGTGAATGGGTAGAGTAAAAGAGTGATAACCACCGTTGAAAACTTTCATCGAATTACTCGGAACATTTCTTTAAGCATCTGAAATGCGAGGGACTGTGTGGTTTGTTTTTTATACTGAGAACGAATAAAGTTGTGGGCAATCCCTCATAAATATCCAAAAAGAACACCTAAGCTAAACTCTTCCTATGTGCTTGTGTTATTCAAGAATAATCAATAATTTATTCCGCGTTCACGAAAATGTTAAAACAGCAAAGAGACCTCAATTTCGACTAACATGTCTTTCAAAGCCTACTTGACTAGGGATCAATACAACCAATTCTGTTGAATCGACTCATCACCACTGCTCCCTTTCCCCTCTTCTAATTCTCTCCTTTTGCATCCAGTCTATTATTTTTGAACAACAAAAATAATTCGAAAATATTGAATTAGTATTCCTATGCAATCAACTAAGTTCCGTTGTTTGTAAAATAACAGCACTGAAGATATAACCACCACAGCGACCACCTCAACTTTTAAATGGTGAGCAAACAAGACAGCATCAGGTTAACTCACACTCAACCAAAACAAGTACTAGCTACCTTCCAAGGACTCGGTGTATGCATACCCATCCCAATCGTATCCACACCACTCCTGCTACTCATCGACGCATTCGCCATCGTAGTCCACCTCTCGGTTAGCTTCTGCGGGGGTGCAGGATTCGGATATGCCTTCAGTGCACCCTTCGACGGCGTATTCGCTCGTACTGTTTCAGTGGGTGAAGGCAACAGCAACGACGATGGGCTGTTGACTGTTAACGATGGTCCTGTTGGACTGTGCATAAGTGGAGACGGTGCCGATGGGCTGCCCAAAAGAGAATGCGTGGGCGTCGATGGGAAATTCATCCACCACGAACGATTTGTGAGTACCGTTGATGTAGGTGGTATTGAGGTGGTGGTCAAAAATTGCGGCACATAATCCAAATTTGATGTATCCGAAAATGGCACCGAAATCACGGGTGGTATACGTTCGTACGCCGCCTAAATTCCACTACTTGATTTAAATAATTTTTCCAACCGAATTATAATCCAATTTTTATCTTTGATTAATTGCAAAAGCGACGAAACACAATGTTTAAGTGCCATAGCTGCGAAATGACCGACGTGCCTAATGTTCAATGCGTTATGGATTTAAACAGCTCATCTATATTCCTTCCAAACAAACTGATTAACAACGATTGTATGCGCCACTTTCCAATATAAGTGCGCAACACCGCTAAAGCCTGTACCATAAATCTGCCCCTTCCATCGCCGATTTTAAATGGCCTCAACCTTTCTTAACCGAACTTTAAGTGGGCGCAACTTCACAATCCCTTTTATTAACTATCGGATGATTCTGCGTCCTACCATTCCCGGTCAAAATTTGCTACTCTATGCTTTTGGCTGAAATTTGGCGCTCATGGTTTCCAAGTTCGCGCCCCTTCATTTCCAAAAAATTCGCCGCTCTCCAGTCCAAAAGCACTAGAAATCACCTTTCATTTGCCGGTAATGGAATCTGAACAATGAAACTGCTAGTGCTTGATTCAACTGAGGGGAGGGGGTGGGGGTATTCTAAGATGTTGGGCGTGGAATGGTAGAAGTGAGCAGCAAATAAAAACAGACGGACATAACGAAGTTGACCACGATTTAATCTTGGACAAATTTTTGTGCGAATTTCATGGCTGAATTTATTAAACAAGGATGGATGTCTCAATTTCAAAAACGAAGGGTAAATGCGTCTTCACAACAGTTCCCTTTTTCCTTTTTTTGGTGTACAGTTTTATTACATATAAACGTTGGTGTTGGTGATAAGAAGAGGGTTGAGATTTCAAAGAAGGGGAAAAACAACCTTGTCTCGTAAATGATGGGGATTCATTTTCAACTTCAAAGTTCGCATCCTATCAGATAAAAAGACATGCGAACCGGTGGAGGAAGATAAAGAAATAAGCAAGTGCCCCAAATCGCTTCCAGAAAATGTTTAACAATATTTAACAGCACGTTTGGTGAACACGTCTATCTACTTACACGCATCAAACTGTCTTTGACGATAAACCAAATAGAAAAATTTTCACAACTTTTAGATCAATTTCATTCAAATCTATAGCATCACAGGAATCTATTCGTGTGAAATATTTAAATAAGCAAACAATCACTGCACTAAATACTCTTACTTAATCTATGCAAACCTGTGAATAGGTGGGTGCACACGAGTTGACCATTAGCACTTGTGATGAGACTGTGGATGGTTGCCTCGTTGGTTGTGTTTGACTTCTATAATCCACTAATAAGTTGGCCGCATCGTATTCTTTTGTTGAATAGGAAGAAGAGACAGAAGGAGGTGGCGCTGAATCGGCTCCTGTTTGAGGAGGATCTGGCGGAGGATCTCAAAATACAACTTAAATTTCAAACACAAAATACCACATCTTCTCCGGCATTTAATTTCCGAAAAAAAAAATTTCCAGTTGCCTTTTTCAACGTAAAAAACGAATAAAGGAATAAAAAAAAATTGCAGCTCACTACTATTTTATTATATATCACATAATAAAACGAGCATTTTTTAGAAAGAAATCATCTTTCTTTTTTTTTAAATTTTCAGTCTATCAAAGAGAAATGTGAACATGAAAAAATTCTGGAATGCAAAGGAAAAATGACCAACTAAACCAACCAAATGAGGCCATAATCTCTTCGATACTCGGCTGCAGAGATAACAGTCCTGGTTGCATAACGTCAGCATTGCATCCTTGCACTGAAATTCATCGAACATAACAATGCGCACATCAACTTCATTGTCTCATCTCAATTCTATCACCTAATAAACACATCAAACACATCAATGAATAATGGCTGCTACTATTTCTTATTCAGAATAATAAATTATTTATTATTTCATTGTTATGTGATATATTTCCATTAAAAACTAGAATCGAAAAAAAGAATATAGGCGTGTCTCGAATGTCATAGCCACCCCTCGCCTCTCATACTGAAAACTGTCAAAAACAGAACATTGGAACCTCTTATTTGAGGTAGCAAAGTATTATCAATACTATCTTTGAAGCAGCACAGTATCACTCGAGGTATACATTCTCTCGACTGCTTCGATCTATATACGTACTCATTGCTAGACCACAAAAATCCACAAAGGCTCTCAACATCCGTTCGCTTTGTTGAACAATGGCACGTTACGATCGGTTCGCTGGCTGCTCACGACCTGGTTGGTATTGATCGTAAATTTAATGTATTCAAATCCGAGCCCTGATCAATGATTCCCAGAATCGAAACGCAATAAAAAAATAAACATGTGAACATGTGACCAAATTCGCGAAGGACACATCTTCATGGAGATTATTATTGACATCACACCTAGTCATCCACCACTTCCAATTCCAAAAAAAAAGTTCTTACATATCGTTCAAACTTATAGATTATTTATTAGTTCAGCAATCGGCAGTTTTTTTGCGATCTTCATGTTGCCTGTTAAGATTCATGACACATACCCAAAATACGAAATCAATAAGCTGTTGGAGAATATTTTTGGTACTTCAAAGTCATTACTTATAAAACTATACAAAGAACTTTCACAAGTAATAGCGATTTTTAGTGATTGAAGAAAATGCTGTGAATTTTTTGCATAATTCCTCGTACCTACACACGGATAACAACACTTGAAATTTTTGCAGATTTTTGCTCGCTGCTTCATTGTGTGTGATTTGCTGCAAATTTCAGTATTTGCACTTTACCTTGGGTCATTTGTGAGATAGTTTGCAGTTAGCCTTGGGTTACTTATGGGATATGGAGTTGATAGATGGAGTGGACGCAGGAAGGGGGAGGGGGTAGGAGGAGCGCGGACGACAACAAAGAAATGAGTAAGGGGTAAGCAGTACATAAAACGAATATTAATTGTTGAAAATGGCCGTTGTGGCAAGAGTCGGTTATATTTCAATCTTTCGGGAACTGCAACAAACAATTACAATTTCTATGCGACGTTTCCATGCTTCATGATCAAACATCAAAACGCAGACAGGAAGATGCAAATAAGAGTCAATCAGCATGCACTTATATTTATCACATGCCAATTCCAGTTCAACATTAGCCACTCTACAAACGAACAAATAGAAATTTAAAGTTTTTTTTTTTTTTTTTGGTGACAAATGAAAGACATTTCCCATATGACGTTCAATTTTTTCATGCTCATATCGAAGTATTGTCTCCGAATTATTGAAAAACACCTCGCATCATCTTATTTTACCAGTCTTTTCAATGAAGAGCGTTTCTTTTCCTTCAATTTGCTATAGTTTTCAAAAGAACAGCTTAAACTCACCTATCTAATAGGATCATAAAGAGGAGATTGTGCACTGGGGAAATTACTTGCTCGAATGAGCACAACAATACATTTACGGTGGAAGGTATGCTTGTCAACATGGATTTTAGATTAGTCTTGAACGAATTCAGCCTCTTAGCAAGTAAACTTATACTATCTGTGAGAGGGAAATACTGATTAGTCAACTTATTTGACGGAAAATACGGACAAAAAGTTGCCATTCTTTCTAATACTATCGTATCGCGTTCACTACAGTAAGATCCTTCATCATCCATTTATCCGAACATTCTCAAAATATATAAAGCAATTTCTGAACAGTTTTTTTCTACCGAACCGAAAAAAAAACGTTTGCAAAAATCTGCCGTCGCAATAATCAATGGGGCAATTGCACTGCTAGGAATGGGCTTTGTGAGCAATCATCACTTCCATTAGATGCCTTCGAGGATAGAAGGCTATATCCATCTTACTCTTCAAAAAATCTTCGATATCAACTACTCACAAATCGACAACTCGTAATAAATAAATAAAGAGGTAACGCACCCATCTCTTTGGGGTTAGGGAACATATAAGGCTGCGAAAGACTATCGAAAAGAGTATCGGTGAACTCGTTGTCATAGTCATCAATATCGAAATATTCACTCGACGTGTTCTTTGGTGTCTGACTCTTAGGCGGCAACTTCTGTGCACCACTCTCACCACTGCAGCTGTTCTCCTGAAGTTCGACAACATCCGTCATCAATGCACTTATCGTATAGAGCAACATCGCTCCCAACTTACCGTTTTTATTTCACATTTATTCCACAATTCCTTCAAAAAAAAATTTTTTAAACATCACGTGGCATTAGCAAAAGTTCTTTTTTTCAGAACTGCCAAACTTGTTCGAGAAGAGGCTTAGTGTCACATATGCGTGAAAAATTAGAGTTATGAACCCATGCGATGAGCAAAAGGGCTATTTTCGAAGCCAAATCGGCAACTTTTCTTAGTTTTTCTACCGATATCCGCTCAAATTTTATGCAAACATATTTTCTGATTTGTAGAGAAGCGAAAAAAATTTTCCAAACAAAAAAAAAACGGTCGATAATAGTGAAATAAACTTGAAAGAGCTCTTAAAAATCATCTTTATTTATTGGAAAGTTATTCCCAACAATTATCCTCTGCTATATGCACACAGTTCACTTCATCTCCTCCTTAAGCGCAAAATTTGGATGCACAAACAAATCTTTTATGATAATCGCAGCTCAAACTTAAGCCATAATAGAGGACCAAAATTTTGTTTGAAATAAGCAATGGAAAATTCCAACAAAGAAATCTTTGCAGCTTGACAACATGTAACCAAACAATTGTATTTTAGAGCTGTTTAGCTTGAACAGCTCAAGTGAGTCTATAACTGTTTAAAAATCTTTAAAAAAATTTCATTTTCTATTTGACAGGCAAAAAGTTTTGCTGATGACTAATAACCTCAGAAGGTGAGGAAGGGGAAAAGAAGGTAAGGATGAGACCAGTGTTTCTTTCCTCATTTGCCTATGGCGCTGAGCAACCTTTTCTAATAACCGCTTTTTGATATGATGTAGCAATATAATTCGAGAATATGACGAGCATCACTAATGACGATATGAGATGAAAATTACCAAAGAATTAACAAACATTGCTCGAAACGAATTTCGAAGATAGCTGCAAAATTAAAAAAACAAGAATCCACAACGAGAAGCTATTGACTGACCCGTTTTCGTCCCTTTTTACGACCTTTGTTGAAGTGTCGCCAACGTTTATATTGTGCACAAACGGCCTCCATTCGACGCTTCCAATACATACCTTCCATTACACTGCCCTTCAATGAACATTTTCCACTCCTATCAAATATAATAATAATTGTCCATTTTGCAGTTCCATCACTATATTCAATCGCATTTCAGCAATATTTCTATTTTAAGGGAGAATGGCATTGAAAATATATTTCTAGTTAGTTCCTCTCGATTATTTCACATTTTCCGTGACCTCGAACAATCAACGAAAGTGTTACTGTTCTAAAATGAAAAACACTATTTAGCTATATATATGCTTATTACTACCCATATAAAAAAACTTTTCTTATATCTGAAAATGGTCGCTCCTTTGAAAAACTAGAAATGTGGCAAATCTTTTTCCTGTGTGCAGTATGGACAGTTCAGAAGTTATGCAGCCATCTGACTTATCTTATAACTGACTTAAAAAACTACTAAATAACTTCTAGCAATAATGATGGAAAATGGGAAATCAACGGGTTCATCTTTCTCAGAAAAATTGGAAATGGTTCATCATGCGACCCAAACCTCGCAAATCAGCTATTGCATCTAGATTTATCAATACAAGAAATAATCACCTATCTTAATTAAAGAGGTGGAAGATATGCACTCTCGTTTCATAGCAAAACGAAAAGGAATTTGAAAATACGATCTTCATCGGCTGATTGTGATATAAGTAGCTCACCTCAATTTTCGTATGAGTGGTGTCATCATCAGGTACCGCAAAATAGCAATATGGCGTCTTTTTTGCTTTGTTCTTATCAGGTTTACGAACTGCAATAAACTAATAGTGCAGCGATATTAAATACCTCAGAAATGAATAAAAATATTAAGCAAAAGCAATCACTACACATAGTGAAACTACCTCATGAACGATAAAAAAAGGAGAAAACGATTTTCAGCGCTTCTTTTTTTCGGCCATTTTTTTAAGCTTTCGTTTTGTTTATACTAAGCAAACGCTAAAAAAAGTTCATTGTATTTTTACTCTTTAATAATACTGCAAAGAATAATTGTCCTCATTTTTAATCCTTAATATTACTGTAAAACTTGTGGGCTATTTTAAAACCACTAAAATAAAGATAAAAAGCACGAACATTCCATATAGTATGCACGCCAGATAACATTATTAAGCCGTATTCGTTGCTTCCAATGCAGTCGAAGCCCTTTGAAATCCTTCCATTTTGGAGTGGTCATCTTACTGTAATACCGTAACGCATTTTGATCTAATTCAAGAAACGAACTTAACAGAACTCGACTACAATCACATGTGAGCATTACTGCTCTGTGGCATTTGATACTACTCGACGATTGATGTAGAGGTAACTTTTTATGTTTTCCCACCTCGGGACGTTGAAATGAACAAATAAAACAAGTAAATTTGATAAAATAACACAACTTCTACTCTACATTAACTGTAATATCTATTTATAACTAGCAGTATCATTACTTATTCAGGATAGTGCTATGGTTTCAATTAGAAGAAAAAGTGAAAATGCTGTAGCGCTTTCGAAGTGCTATCCTTTCAGCTGCTTCTTTTTTATATCACCAAAACCCAAACTCTATTTCATCTTGAACATCCATCCAATCCACTATTTTTTATCGTCTTTACTTGCTTTTAAAAATAATCGTATCAAGAAAAATAGACACTCTTTTGCAGCCCTCCCGTCACACAAAATAAAGTAACCGCAACAGTAATTGTTTCAAAAGTGTGAAAATTAACCAACAACGCTATGTTGTGTTTCAGTGAAAATCTATTCCCAATTAATCGTTGGAAATGAACAATAAACATGCACGGGTTATGATAAATTCAAAAATAAATTGGCAATAAAAAAAACTGCTCTCTCGTCTCTCTCCCCCTCCCCCTCCCTCCCCTCCCCCGATTAATATGGGTTGCTTACTTGCCAAAGTTTACTCTTGGCAATGCAAGAAAAAAAAACATGGCATGTAAAGGGTAATATCGCATGATTTCATTCAATTTTATCCTCCGTTTCAAGAAAGAGCGTAGTTTTTCTGACTCATACTCTTTGCAATCTTTGAGAGTGCCCTTGATAGTGAGGCAGTGTGAACGTGGATATCAGCTAGCCAGCATAAGCTGTAACAAAAACACTGTTATGAATAGTTTTCATTGTTTATATACTTTTTGCTTCTTTTTGTAATCTGTACGCTAGCATCGGTCATACATCTACGTCTTTTCCTTCTTCTTTATCGCCTCTTTATGAACGTTTCATGCATCTCAGGCACACTTTGCTAAATTTTCTCCTTCTTTTGATAAATTCTTCTGAATGAATAAACAATTCTTAGCACAGTTTCGCGCGAACGGAAACCCAAGAAGTCAGTTTTATTTCATTATCATTTTCCAACACTTCGGCTTCACGAAAAATTCCTGTAGCCTGCTCCTTTCATTAAATACCGTAGAATGTAAGGTGAAAATACGACGAGGTTGGCTTACTTGTAGGCAACTTTGATGCATTTGTTGAGCTTATTGAGTGAAACATCGATGGCAATCGATTGCGTTTTTTTGGGACCAAACTTATAGAAAGTCACCGGTTTCTCATCCTGAAATTTAAAAATCAGCAGATCCTTAGCCTGAAACTAAAAATATTGCATGCCAATTTCATGAATTTACATGCAAGTTTTCTTCATATTAAGAATCAATTCCTCTAAAAAAACAACTCAAATAAATAAAAAACTGCTCCTCGGATTACCTGATTTTTGAGTGCTCGTCTCTCTTCCGTATCATCTTCGGCAACCAAGCGGTCTTCTTCATCGTCGACCACTTCAACCTAAACAATTCAATTATCACTTATCTCATTATTATTACTATAATATTATAAGTTAGAAATCAAACGTTGCAGCCTGATATTGAAAAAACATCGATATGATATATGAAAATTTTTTTCCTCATTAAGTTGATTTGTTATGTAATAATTAGAGAGTATATATTAAATAAGCAAAATTCTGTCATGCTCTCTCCACGCAAACATTCCCTATCTCAGATATAGAGAGTAAATATTCGATACTGCACTCTCTCGAGCATTTTTTTCTTCAAGTTCAACGAAGATAAAACGTCCATATCAAGTTAAGTAAAAAAACAAAACAATAAACATGGCTACTATTTATGGAGACATACAATGGCGAAACAATGATGAAATTAAACACCTCAGTGTTAGCAAGAATATATGGCACCGAAGCAAGCGCTTAGGCCGATGGGATGATGGAAAGGAGAGGAGAATTAAAAGAATTGATGAAAGGTTTGAGCAATAACATCTCAGGAAAAGAATTCTAAAGGTAAAACAGCCGTTTTTTTTAATTGCTCCTTGAAAAATTAGAGAAGCGCATGATCGATCAGAAAAAAAAAAGAAAAGAAGGAAATTGCTGACATATGATGGCTTCAGAAATAACTGAAAGATTTTTTTTAAAAACTGTATATTCAATCGTTGCTCGGAGTCCGTCCACTTTCCAAAGGCACACAGAATATTTCATAAATGAGAGGGATGTACTTATATTACTGTAAGGTTTCATTGGAGATAAAATGCACCATCAAAAACGCACATGAACAAAACACCTTCAACCGCTTCCTCATTCAAACTAGGACAAAAGAGGGAAGCGGGAGCAAGCCGCAAATTTTGAAATGTCTATGAAGTGACGCATAATAAACTGGTTAAAAAAATATGAAATTTAGAAATTTTAGTGCACCCACATAAAAATTGATTGTGAAGATCACTACCTGTCCTCGACAAATGATGAGAGATTGGTGGACAGGGTACCCGGTTATCATCAAGGGGTTTTTCGTTACTGCGCTACTATAATAGGATTGTTGAGAATTTAGATCATAACAATCAAAAGGTATGCTACTCCTTACTCATTCCCTGCAATAAATCAGTGGAAATCCACAAATCATCAAAAAAAAAATCTACTTGGAAGTGTAAAGCTCTCAACATTTGCGATGTATTTTCCTTTATCATTGCAGACCATTCTTTAATAATGTCAAAGACGCAATTTCACATCCGAAGCATTAAAAATAAATAAATAAATAAATAAATAAACAAATAATAAATAAACAATAAAAATTTCGACAATATACCAAAAAATACCCCCCACCACAAACTGAAAGTGAAAATAGCTGAGAAAAATGAATTAGAAAGAAAAAATAATGAAGTACAAGTTTCGGCTGCATATGACAAGGAGCAATTGCAATGTGCATAATTTTCTGACAGTCGTATGCATATGGGATGCTAGATGTGATTACAGTGTTTATAGTGTTGGATATAATCCAGGCACTATACGGTACTATACAGTACATATCCCTCTTTACGCATTAACATCTAAGATGCATTATTCTACTGTCGAGGTATAAACAGCCAACATATTATGGATGCAGTATTTGGAAGCATAAAAACCAACAGTGAGAAAATTTGCTATTGATGAGTTAGTTATCAGAAACACGGAAGTAATTGAGTTGATTAATCTAACTCACAACAAGTGCAATCAATGTTTACATACGATAAATCATCAAATAAGCATATTTATTATCAATGTTATTGACAGCCGCAATAGCGAAAACCACATTCAGTCGTAATTTTTCCTATATTAGTGGCAGCCGAATGATCATCCGGATAGAGTAAACAAATGAAACGACCAAAGCAGCTAATAAGTCGGTTGAGAGAACGTGAACTGATAAGACAACTGTTATTAAACACACTCCACCATAGCACAGAACACGTAACACATTGAGTGATCAACATGTAGTGGTAATACGGTTCATCACTATCATTGACCTGCGTACATTTCTTCAAGAATAAATATTTCACTCTGACCCTGAAGATTAAAATAGCTTTGATTTCAAGTATTGCTCGACTGAAGTACAGGATTTAGAAGGATAAGAATGAGAGAAGGACGTGGAAGGAAGAAAGGAGGAGGACGGGGTGTAATAGGCCTACTACTAGTAGACAGCTCATAATGGATCAAAGATATTATCTGGGCAATAATCTCAGCATCAAATAACGGAATAAAAGTGAAATGCAGCACAAAAATTTTGAAAAGACAGTAATAAAATGGACAGTAATAGACTATACTCTGATTTTTGACTATTACTTTTTGTAGTGGTTCTAGTTTAGTTGAGCCGAATAAACATGACGTTCGAATCTCTCTATCACCATCTAACGTCTCAAACATCAAAGTCAATATAAGTGTTAGTTGTAAACAGTAAAATATCATATAGAAATGCACGTTGCATCTTAATGCAACATACGATATGCAATCAATTCACTATTATACAGTGGAAATAAACGTTCGATGTTAACTAAATCAATAAGTAAGTAGGAAAAACCAGATATGAAACGATAAGCTTTTACAGTTGGCACATTTTTATGGCTCCGTTGCACCCACTCGGTGAATCTTATTTTAACCTTAGCATTCCAAATTCTCAATAATACTCCTTGTCCAGTGGTCACTATATCTTGCAAATGCATTTGCTAATCGGTTTAAATAACCGCTTCTGGCAGAAATTGTGACATTCATAATGTAATCAATCTATAGACCAATATTTATTTCTTAACCCCCCTCCCTCTCCCCTATCAATAAGAGATCGCCGCCAGACGATGAACACAGGCAATACAAACGATATATGGGCAGCCGGCTGCATACTTTTGCACAATATATATATGTATATGGAAAGCTGAGAGTTAACGTTGAGACGTTACAAGAAAACGACATATACAATTGACAACCTTTAACGATAACGGAAATGAATAGCAGCATATGCCCATATCGATAATAATAAACTTAATGAAATTTACAGTCACAGTGGTAGTACCCTTCAGTCGATCTCTTTCTCTCTTCAGTTAACATCAAAATTACCACTTCAATAATAAATAAATCAATAGAAAAGTGCACAATATTATTGACTCAATGAATAAAGATCAATACATACATATTATAAAGCGTAAACGATGTGAAGTGTTTACTATTCACACACAACCATACAAATATACCAGTCTATTGTGGTAATAAACGATCAAGCAGAAAAAAAAAAATGTGAAAGCCGCTATTTTCTTATTTCATTCAACTCGTTATATTCACGTGATATTCATAGAACGCGGGAAAATGTGCATATGAATGTAAATGTTTAGAATTGAGGTAGTACGCAAATAATACAGATTATTACTATGAACAGGAGGGAGGGGGGAATTGGTTAAAGATATGTTATTGAGTGGCTAAGGATATGGAATACCTGTCTCCCCTCTTCTACTATGGGCAAAATCGGATTAACCCATAAGCATATGTAGATAAGTTCAGTTTACCTCTCACTATTGACTTCAACCTAATCGGAATCGGAATTAGAACTCATATTCACCAAACCCTTTACCTCTTTACAACATTAATATAAAAGTAATCTTATCAATAATCATTCTACGTTGATAATCTCAAAAACAAAACAAAGCAAAACAAAAACAACAGTGTCTCATAAAAGGCGCAAATACAAGTACAAAAATGGTCAAATCATATCACCATATGCATATAACTTAACAAATCTAAGATCCCCGCATCGCTTCTGAAGAATTATTGAAGTTTCCCGTTTGACCATCAACCCTGTTTCCATTTACCTTTTATCCATGACTGCCTGAGGGAAGAAGGTTGATAATACTGAAGCAAATTTTTTGAGGTGCCTCAAGAAGAATGATTTCTGGTGTAAACTTCTTGAGCTACCTGAGGATGCATTACGTCAACTAGCGTCATGAAACTATGAAACTTTTAATCTCAGAAATACTCGATTCACAACAGTTATCTCTCCTTTTTTTTGAGGAAAACAAGCAAAATAAAAAAGTTTTTTTCAGTGGAAAAATTCTGCGAAATAACCAACCTCGACATCTTCGTCTTCTTCATCTGGAGCTAGATCGTCGTTATGTGGATTCGATGTCATAAAATGACCACTATGAATTGGTTCATGTGACGTCATCGTGCTTCAGAAACAACAGCCAACTTATACTTGTTAATAAAGAGTAAATGCGAAGAGCGCACAAACACGTTGATAGCAATACACACACACACACACCGCACAGCACGCGTGGCGGTGTCGAATGGGAGCCACCTACCACCGCCCTTATCACGTGGCCTACGCGCCGCCGCTTACAGCCACTCTGCTCCACTCTCCGCATCGCAAGCAACATCACGCGAGGCGCCACCAAACATCCATGTCAATCTCGACAAACTTACGTCCTGCTCGATGCTTTCCTCAGATCGAAAAAAAAAAAGATCAAAAAGCGCAATATGTGCCATACCAATATTTCGAGAGTTGCGATAATCTGAAAAGCACATGGGGCACACCCTCACATTAGCAAGAATGCCATCTTCGCTGTGCTCAGCTACATTTGGCTTCCGTTCCCGGCTGGTTCATGCTGTCGCGACGCACCTATTGTTTAGTCAACCGGGTGTCTGTATTGAATGTAAAAATTCAGACAACTCTAACGCGATCTGCCATTAAAAGCTATTCTTGAAAGCGGAAAAATATGGCGTTAACAGCTCTTTGCATAAAAAAGATTAAAAGACCTTTATACGGCCGAAGTTTTCAAGCGAGAACTGTCGACTATCACTCCGTCTCGCATGCGAATCGTAGTGGTGTACCACAAGGGTTTTGCATCCTACTTTGTCCCCTATATACATTGCCAGTCTTTTCAGTTGTATTCTGAGCAATAGCACGCTCCCTACTAATGATCTGTGGGATTGAACGTTTATCGCATGATTCTACCCATAACTTCCACATTGTACAGAACAACTTTGTTGCATTTACCGTGTAATGGACATTATGGAAATTAAATATTCCCCGATTAGAAGCGTTATTATGGTTTGCATCAAAGATATTTGTTGCCAAAATGATCTACTTCGAGGAAAAAAATCTGCATCAAATTTGAAAATAAAAAAAAGAGAAATATTTGTGAGATATTTCTTCGATGCTTTAAAATGTTTTCAGAAAAGTCGATTTTTATCGATGAAAATAAAAAATCTCTATCTCGCAATTGACAGCTATTTTCGAGATGATTTCCATTGCGCTATTTACTAACAAACGTTTAAACATTCGCTATTACCATATTTCAAATAGCAAGTTGGAAATGTTTTAAGAGTTAAACTTGAAATTATTAGCCAACGAATCAAGTATATGACAAAAATTTTCGCTTTTTTTTTTTTTTTTTTTTTTTTTTTTGAAAGGGCTGTTTGTTTAAACGTTGGCACATGTTGAAGACGTTTAAAATTGCCTACGTTATATAAACGGTCATTGATGAACTTTGATGCAAACACTTTCTCACTTATCAATCGATATGAAAACTTCGTTGTAAAAAATTTGAAAGAAAAGTCATAAAAATAATAATTGCTAAAGATTGCCTATTCTTCGCCGCACTATTGCTTATATCAATGATAGCTCCTCTCCGTTTGTATTATCCTAGATTTTCGATCATAATTTCGGCTCGATTGATAAGATACAAATAAGCGTTCGTTGTTTCTTTTTATTTTAACATTTTCGAATTTGAGAATATCATCTGATAGAATACATCGTTGAATGTGATAGTGAGAACTTCAAAGAACAACACATAAAATATGTACGCCAACAATAAGCATCTCATTGAACGGGATGCTTAAGATATATCAACTTATTTAATCGATATTTGTTGATATGGTAGTTCTTTATCGATGAAAAAAAAAAAAAAAAAACGACTGATACAGAATAAAATTTTGTCGATATTCGATGAGTTTGATAAAGGAAAGTAAAATTATGAGTTAGCACTATGAGCTCGCAAACAGTGCTTCCTTAAGGCACTCGCACTCGAAAGCATCGATGAACAATAAGTACAGAATATGCGTCGTCCTGCAATATTAAATCATTGTAAATGTTAGGAGATAAAAAGACACAATTATTGATGAAGTATCTACCTATAAGTTAACCTTAAATGATAATGAATAAATTCAAGAAATTAAACAATGCGACGAGAAACATTTTACAGGTTAACATATAGCACTGGCTGTTTTATTATATCCTATTTTATATTTTAGATCAAATCATTTTCTACTCCCATTTTAATAAAGTTGATAAGTTGGTTTTGATGAGTTCTATGCATCATCATTCGCATTCTATAACATAATCACTACGCCATAACACAATCTATGCCCAAAAATTGCTCTAATTAATTTTCAACATTGATCCTCATTGTTCGCTCATTCTGAAGTTCTATTTTCATTAGATAACTTTAGACAGATAACGGTTTATAATCTAACGAGTCAACAAACCTATCATAATAATAGTAGTTTATGATGAGTTTAATTTCGATATTTTTTTGCTTTACTTGTACTCAAACTTTTTTTCGAAAACTCCTACATTTTATTTATTACATCTTATTGTTGCACTAAATTCACGAATGCGCAAATATTCCATTTCATAACTTTTGCATTCTATAATATTTTACAGAAATCGATAGTTTAATCAACTGCCGAATAAAACTTCAATATTTTTTCTTAGTAGTTTTTACCAAATAGCAAAAAAAAAATTTCTGCTAAAAATGCATATAAAAGCAAATTGCAATTGTGCAATATTTGTGCAGCTGTATATACGTGCATGTCTGTTCTACTGCGATGAAATTTGATAAGCGTAACGCACATTCAGCACCCAAAATCCTTCTACGCCGATTTGCCCATTTCAAATAAAGTTACATACACATAATGGGAACTTGAATAGGGGTGAAAAACGATTTTTAATGATGATGTGAAGAGGTTTTCGACGGGAAATCCGAAAAGCACATATCGTGCCTACTCCTCTGGTGCGTTTTCCCACTCGTTCACTAACTAATTCTAAAGCATTTTATTCATCTAAAGAAAACTGCCAACATATAATTCAACCTTCTAACGGTACGGAAAACACTTATTCAGCGGTCGCCTAGCTCCTAGGTAGACGCTGACTGCGATAGACGGAAAGAAGGAGGTGGAGGGAGCGGGAATATTATGTGACCTTTTTAATAACAGTGAAATTTAAGTTTCAAATAGGACGATGATTTCATAGAATAGGGTTTGCTGAAATTCTTCAATCAACGAACTGTCACGATTCTATGCCTATTCTTTGTAGCTCGCAATTCATTGCTATATAGATTTTCAATATTCCGTTTCAAAACGAAGCGGACATCTTGCATACATCTTTGCAATTCAAGCAACTAACAGATTTTACAATTTAGTAGAAGACTATAAAAAAAAAAAAAAAAAAAAAAAAAAAAAACGGCAGCAAGAATTAGCTTCCGTTCGCCTCACTTCATTTGGGTGATTCAAATGTCGCCATAATCTATCATTTACAGCCCATAGTGTCCCAGTAATATTGACTAGCCTGTTGTGCACATTTCTGTGATATTGAAGTGCGCAATCATTAAAATGACTCCCATTCATTGAAATATACAATTGGTTAAGAAAGTTCAAGCTGATGCTAACTTTCATGTGTCCTTAGCTCATGATTGCGTCGATCGGCACTTGTGCCAAACATTTTCTCACAAAATTTACACTTTACATCTCGTTGTTTGTGATGCAAAACGCGAATATGCAACGATAAACGTTCACGACTAGCAAACGATCGTAAACAAATCGAACATAAGAATGGTTGTTGATGAGTATGTAGTCGTAAATGACGTTCCAATTGATAGCTATAATAAATAATATATTAATATATCCAAATTAATCTAGAGGATAGTCAACGAAACTCTACATTTGATTCGATTTCACTTTACTACCTTTAAAAGCATTCTCTTACTACATTTTCATATCAAAATGATGAAAATTTCATTACCATAATACCCTCTAAATTTACACAGCATTTTTTAGAAGTTTTTTTAGTATATAGGAAACACATTTCTAAAAGAAGTGGAAAGCCGCTTCAATCTCAATTCTGAAAAACCCACTTATAAAAGTTTATGAATTTTAAAAAAAACAGATCGAGATGTGGATTCCATTTCTACAAAGGTGGAAACCTTCTAACAGGAGTACCTTTGAAATATGACCTGTTGAATTGGATATAAAGTATGCCTATTGTTGGGTACATAAACATACAACGAAGCTACTTCAATTTTAAAAAAAAAAAACCATACCGATAAGGGAAAGACGTACGTCGTAGGCAATGTCTCCAATTGCATTTGTTATCACCCTTAACAAGATGTACCTCGGCGATATGTGCACATAGTGCATCGATGCTCGTTCCACTCCACTCACATTCACCCCATTCGCATATACGCAGATCATCACTTGCAACATCAACCTCAAATTCACCATTGCTATAAATATTTCACCAACATCGTCTTAGATCGTTCCTTTCCTTATTCGGATTTCCCAGATCGACATATTGGTCAGCTGAGTGATGAAACTGGTTTAGATTGTGCTTACTGACCAAGATTTTAATAATTACTCCATCGGCGCTAATCACCATCTCCGTTGTGCCCTTAGGGAATGAAAATGCGCCATCCCAAAGCATGCTGGGTGGTAAATCCACTCATAAAGGCTTTACGGTAGGAATAACAATATCTGCTTAAATTCTCTTCATGTTTTTAAACTATGAAAAATTCATTCAGAGGCTTAACGTCAATGAAAAATTCATTGAATTGGTAATAAAGTGGACATAGCAATAATACCTCAATGTTGGCACCTTCTTGAAGACTTGTCGACGGCTCATCGATACCATCGCTTGTCATCGACGACACATTACAGTCGAATAATTCACACTGTAAATATCTCAATATCACTGTAATGATACGACGAAATTTGATGTAACGCAAGTGAGAATGGCCTCAACCTGAGGTAACAAATAGTCGACAAGTGAGAATGGCCTCAACCTGAGGTAACAAATAATCGACAAGTGAGAATGGCCTCAACCTGAGGTAACAAATAATCGACAAGTGAGAATGGCCTCAACCTGAGGTAACAAATAGTCGACAAGTGAGAATGGCCTCAACCTGAGGTAACAAATAGTCGACAAGTGAGAATGGCCTCAACCTGAGGTAACAAATAATCGACAAGTGAGAATGGCCTCAACCTGAGGTAACAAATAATCGACAAGTGAGAATGGCCTCAACCTGAGGTAACAAATAGTCGACAAGTGAGAATGGCCTCAACCTGAGGTAACAAATAGTCGACAAGTGAGAATGGCCTCAACCTGAGGTAACAAATAATCGACAAGTGAGAATGGCCTCAACCTGAGGTAACAAATAATCGACAAGTGAGAATGGCCTCAACCTGAGGTAACAAATAGTCGACAAGTGAGAAGGGCGTCAACCTGAGCTAACAAATAGTCGACAAGTGGGAACGGCGCCAACCTGAGGCAACAAATAGTCGACAAGTGGGAATGGCGCCAACTTGAGATAACAAGTGGTCGGCAAGTGAGAATGACCTCAACCTGAGGTCATAAATGATAAATTTTGTATGAATTCCTCGAACTCAGACTCAAACGATATGAAGCAGGATAAAAATACAACGAAAAAGTATTTAACAATATAACATTACAATCAATTCTAATAAACACTTTCGTCAAATTTGTTGTTTTGCAATTGCCTTTTAAAATATGCGCAGAATATTGGTATAAAAAAACAATTTTCCTCTAAATGAAAAAAAAATTCGCTTTTTTCGTATGGACGCCATACTTATTTTAGAAATATCTATTTTTGTAATCGCAAAAAGGATGCAACTGCGAAGCTATAAGTACAACTTTTTTCCACTTCTGTGCTCATGTGTTCATGCATCAATAATTTGCATATCGGTTAATCATCATCGATTTCGTTTCCGTACCAATCTCATTTGCATATCAACTCACTTGCATATCGACTCATTTGCATATCAACCAGAGACATCGAATAATCACTTAGCTGCCGAATCAATCAATCAAAATACAAAAAATTTTGTGCATATGTATGTTGATATGGTGCGATTAAAGAAATAACTAAAAATTTCTGCGTGAATTTAATGTTACACTTAATTGCAATTCGGTTCCACTCGAATTTATGCAAAAACGCATCGATTTCCCATTGCACTCTCATCGGTTCAATAGAAATAGTGAAGAGAAAACAAAAGTGCTCCATATTCATAAATATTTTATAGATAATGCAACATTGCAAACAATGTTGTCTTTCTACGTTCAATATAAAACATTCTTTTTTTTTTGCATTTTTTCCATTTAAAAAAAAATAAGTGAAATGAACCATTGCATCATTGCAGTAATTTTGCATATTATAATAGCTTCAATAAGAAAATATTATACTGATAAAGTATTATAAGCATTGGTATAATGTAACAACTAATATATATTATGCTACAATGATACTTAGAAATTGTTATAGTATAATGAAATAAAGTACATATCCACACATCTAAACAAATTCTTTATTTAAAAAAAAAAAAAAAAACCGAAAGAAAATTAACCGCCATAGGTCGTATTGAGTCACCAACGTTAAACGCATATGAATGCTCCGCTTCGAATTCGGGTGCCATAATGCGATCGTAGTAATCGTGAGTTGAGTTGACCAATAGATCAAAATCTGAATTCGGTACATAATCATGCCCTGAATCAGGGAAGTTCGCCGATTCAGGCCATTGTAATGGCTCTTCAACGTGTTCGCCATCTCTACTCGCCGCACCCAACGTTGCCATTTCAGCAAGCATCAACAAATGTGATTCCATCATGGTATCATACAGTCACACTGAAACTGTTGAAATATTTGGTGTAAAGTTTGAGAGTTGCACAATGAGCATTGGCTCTTGAAGATGCGCAAACAACTCGTAGATAGTAGCGCGGGAATGAAAAAAAAAAAAAAAAAAAAAAAAAAAACTCAGAAAAGACCTTGGAATTGCGCCTCATATTTACGAAAAATTTCAGCGATTTTTTCATTTTAATGGAGCTTTCCAATCGATGGAATCACACATATAAGGACCACGTCGCATCTGTTCTCATTCCTAGTCACACATATATAGAAGAGTTGAGAAAAAAAGATTATTCTCTACTCTCTCTATTCACATAGAAAAAAAGAACACATAAAAAACCAGTACCAATATACTATAAAAGTAATTACTACTGCCACTTAGGATAGCTCTAAGTAAAAGAACACATAACAACGCAAAAGCAAAGATCTCGCGTCAAAAAATTGTACGCAAATATTAACAAACATTTGAAATTACTATACGTATTTTTTATGAAGGTGAGAGTAATATGCCGTATAGAAAGAAAAATTTAATGCAAAATATTTAAGTTAGGTGATGTGGTGAGATGCTTGAATTATTAGTGACAAGCTTGTGGATATCTTAATTGAATCCCTGTTCTCAATGGCGTGATTCACGTTTATAGTATCGACTTTTTGTTAGTAACAAAACTTTAGCGGATGAAGAAATTTACCTAAGTGATATCTTTCATATTCACCCTATCTTCTTCAAGGTTGCAAATGCCTCATATTCCTTATCAAACTTGCTATCATCTTCAGCCAACCTCATATTCTTTACGTAAAGAATGTATATAACGTCCGACATTTGCGCCAAAATGAGTATACGTATTGAAAGCGCTTAAAACGCTCGAAAACAATCGCATTACGGAGATGTTTGCAGATTTTATTTATGAATGAGCAATAATTCGGCACAAAAAAAAAGTTCAAATAATAACAACAGTAGATCGGTTAGCAACCATAGATGACGGAAATGAAATGAAGAAAGGCAGATTGCAATATAGGCAAAAAAACAAAGTGAGCAAGCAATGATAAAGGCCTGCCATAAAGACATCTTTATTCCTACCAAAAAAAACATTATCGGTAGTAACTGCACAAATCACCGAGCTCAAAATCCCGATCGCAATTCCTTGAGACAATTTGATAGCGGAAAAGTGATTTACATATTATTGAAACGAAAGAAATACAACGCATACAGCCTTTCTATGTATAAAATGAAAGCGTTGGCACATGATTCAGCAATATTTTAAGATCAAAGCTTCGAAATTGGCTAGCAGGGAATTTTATATATATATATATACATGTACATTTATACATGTATATACATATACATAT